>CAVNYN010208210.1:52014-66755 GCA_963692815.1 Nyctanthes arbor-tristis | reverse complement strand
TGACCCGATCTGTCTTGACCCACCCTATAAATTTGTAGGTTTGAGGCGGGTCTGGGGTGACTCCAAGACTCGTGAGGCCGGTCTAGGGTATGGCAAACCCGCGCCAAAACCTGTCTCATGGCCATCCGTACAAATAATCATATCACAATCAACTACTGCAATTATAAGATTAACTTCTCACTTGTGCGTTGTACGAGAATACTGATTTTCAAAAAAATTCAATAATAATAAATAATAAAATATTGAACAAAGACGTGTTATCGGATTTGCATAACAAAAAGAATAAATATACAGTTTTGATTTAGTATTTGACGCATTAAATTAATGTTTTATTAATACTATATTAATAGTTACCCGCTTATGTACTCGATTAATAGTTTATTATATTTCATTTTTTAAATCATCTAATTTATTTCAGATTTTTAGTTAACAGCCTAATAATATGTACGGGGCATGTACATACTCGTATTCACTCGATATGTGTTCAAATAAAAATTTTTATACTCATGAAAAAATACCCTCACGACGTCCTCTTTTTATGAGTAAAATTCAAAATTGATAGTTATAATTAAAATATATTAAATATCGATATATTTGTAAAGAAATGTAAGTTAGACGTTTTAATATAAATGGAGACCGTATATGTGGGATATCCTAAAAAGGAAAATAAAATAAAATAATCGGAATGCAAGGAGTAATTTTTTTGTGCAGTTTCTTTTCTTCATGTAGATTTTATGTCTCTTTGTTCACAAAATTTCGCCAAAATTTATTATTATCTTCCTCAAATTAAAATGTCGACAAAATAGCATTCAACCTGTACGTGTATGGAAAAAAAATTCTCATTGTTTTATATAAAAAAATTCATTATATAAATTGTAAAAAATAATAAATGGTCACAATAATAATTAAATCAAATGATATAATAACATGAATTCAGTCGATATTTTTAAGGTTTAACATCTATGGAGAAAAAAGACTAAGAAAATAAATTATTTACATCCTCTATAACCTAATCACTGCAAAATAAATGATATAGAAATAAAGATTATAAAAATAATCATGAAGACTTTCAAATTAGATCATAGATGTCAAGAAAATAAAATTTAGTCATATATTATTATGACAAAAATTATATTATGTGTCTTTAGTTGTTGGTGTGACGTAAATAAATAGATTTTTATTACACAAAAGGGGGAATAAATCAGCTGATTTGCTCCAAGTTATTCTAAACTAAATTTCCATTTATAATACAAATTATTTTGAAATAGAGAGTCTCTTTCAAGTACATCTTAAAAGTTTTGCTAAAAAACTTTCCTCCCATGTGGCATACATGCACACCATGTGAATTCAAAATACACATGTTTTATGTTTAAAATACACGAGGCAAGCATCCATGCATATTACATGTGGTGGAAAGCTTTTTAACAAAACTTTCATGAAGTACTAGAAAATTTTCCTTGAAATAGGTTTCCAAGTTATTCTGAAATAAATTTTAGTTTCTATATTATAAGTACTCTAGAAAAGAAATTTTGAAAATCAAACAAACATAAATAAAAAATAAATAAATATAAATAATACCAGACAATTAGTTTATAATGCCTTTATTTTCGAATAATTCAATAGTAGGGAGAATAATTCTAAAAAATACTAATTCATAAGAAATTAAACAATTACTTGCCGTCAAATTTACATTGGTAGTAGATAATAAAAAAATTATAAAAACTCATAATTATATATAAATGTTAAAAAAAGTAGAAATGAGCACACTAAAATAAAAAAGGAATATAAAAAACTAATAAACTAATATAAATTATTAAAAACTCGTGATGTATATCCAAATAAGAAAATTTTAGATTTTTAAAGATGAAAATGAGACTTATAAGTTTTCGAATTTTTTTATTTCGTTTTAATGTAGTTATTCCCTTTTGTGCATTATCTAGATTAGTGAATTAACTTTACGTTGACAAAACTTGTATATTGATAAAACTATACTAATTTCAAATTGGTCTGTATTCGGAACACTTTCATTAAAAAACCCGATCGTTGAGACCAATAGTGGCTGAGTTTTAATTTCTTTAAACAAAAATATTTTTTTATTTACAAATCTATAGTTTTATCCATAGCAAGCAGTAATGTAAAATTTTTGTAGACAATAATTTAAAAAAATTTATCTAATTGAAACAACAGTAAAGAACAATATTTAAAATGTAATATCCCGTACCCAGCAACAACCGCTTCACGATGCACATATATATATATATATATAATCACTACACCTGTACAATAAATAAAAGTATTACATAAACTGTCACGATTTTAAGAAAATTTAATTCAACTTTATAATTTTCATGCAATCTACGACACTAACTAATAAGGTACGTCTTTAAGGGCAAAGAAGAATTTCATAGTTATTCCAGTAATATTTTAACAGTTCGCCTTTGAGACAATTGACCGACTATTAGTTTCACTTACTCATTATTATGGGAATTACTATGTTTTCATAAATCAAGTAAATAAAAAATAAAATAAAACTAATTAGGGAACTATCTGCAGACATAGTAATCCGACCCAAATGATTATGCAACATCAAGATAACCCGACCCAACTTATTGTGCAGCATCATGATAATGTCAGCAAAATTGTGAGTAGGAAAATTACAATTGAAAATCCAAATTCAGTTGAAAACTCTTATATTTTATATTATTATATTATTATATTATATTATATTATATATGATATCATTTTTGAATTTATTTCTCTCTCTCTCATATTTTTCACATTTATCCCCTTTTCTTGCTACGTTTCTTTCCATTTAATTTTCAATTAAAATACTCTCCCCCCTCCATCTCTCTCTTTCAATGGACATCGACAATAGACAGCGACGGTGGAGATGCTCTAACAGTTTTGAACGCAAGACCCGACAAAAGCAGTAGAGGTCACTTCACATGAGGGAAGAATTCACTTTGAGCTTTTTTTTTTTTTTTTCTTAAAGCCGCAAGAAGTTACTTATTGAGACAAATGGTATATATTTGTTCAATAACTAAACAAACAAGTATTTTTACAATTCTCGGGCTATTCCTAACACTAGTCAATACCAAATCCAGCAGAGCACAAATTAGAGGAGTTCACCACATCAGATGACCAACAGCTAGTGATCAGTTACGCCACTACATTGAGTTGGAAGCTAGAAGGAAAAAAGTTAGAGAGGAGGTGGTCATGTCTTTGGTTTCATTTTACTCCGTCTAGAGCATATGTTTCCATTCATTTTCACAAGGAGCAACGACTCTTCTTAGTTTAGGGAGTAGTTTGTGACATCTCACTGACTAACATTATTTTAGCTGTGTCAAGGAGGCCATTTGGATGAAGCTATGTTTCGAGTATACAAAAATTAAGAATGTTAGAAGCGCTAAATCAGGAACCAAATAAGTTTTCTTGCTAGTCGTGTTTATTGCTACGCAGAATGCCGTTTTTCTCCTAATTTTCTCTTCAACTTTCATGTGCTTTACTCACAGACCGCTAAATTGTAATGGGCCATATCCAGAGGCCCAGTAAATTTTTAATCGTGTGAGGCATGTGGCCCATTACGATATCAATGGGCCGTGGCTTTTGTAGGCCATTAAACTTTTGTATTAGGCTTAAGCCGTAACCCAACCCAAGTCTCATTGAATAGATTGGGCGTTAATGACCCGGCCCGTTCAAACACTTGCTCCCACATTTGACTTGCCAAGAAACGCATATAATGTGTCTTGTTCTTCAGAATTAGCCGGAACACCTTAGTATTCTCGTTTTCTTCGCACAACCTAGACATAATAATCAAATTTCCTCCCTTTCTCTTCTTTTTCTCTCTAACCATTGTTTCCATATCCATTCTCTTTCTGATAATGTTCATCGCCTTCTCTCTCCGTTCACAAACTGCCAGAAACGCAACTTTCTTCTCGCCGGAGTTCTACTTCCTCCACCCCCACCCTCACAAAGCTATTTTCTGGTCATAATAACCCGACTGGGCCCATGACCCAGCCGGAACTTTCTACAGACCTTCCATCGCCGTTTGGCAGAATCGACGTTCTCGACCGGGACGACTTCCGGGAGGCTGCATATGAGATATTCTTCACGTCGTGCCGTTCGTCGCCGGGCTTCGGTGGAAGAAGCAATATCTCGTATTACAATCCTTCCGACGGAGGAAATGAAAGCGGAAACGGGTCAGGACCCGGGTCTCCCAGCTCGAAAAAGCCGCCGGGGGTGGGAATGGCGGTGACCAGCCGGGTAAAGACTGCTTTAGGGTTGAAAATGCTGAGAAGATCGCCGTCTCGTCGGGCCAGCTCCTGCGGGACGAATCCTACGTCTCCGGGTAGCAGTGGAAATTCAAGCCCCAAAATGTCGTTCTCGTCACCGAGAATGAAGCGGCCGATGACAGCGGCGGAGATCATGAGGCAGCAAATGAGGGTGACGGAGCAGAGTGATAACAGGCTACGTAAAACTCTCATGAGGACCCTCGTCGGCCAAGTACGTTTTATCTAGATAGAAGGGCCGCGGAGCCGGGTCGGGTCGGGTTATAATCTTCGGAAACGATAAAATTAGTTAATTAATTTAATAATGGAAATTATATGACAATAGAGTCTGGTTTCAACTAATCTTCAAGTTAACGGAACCAGAATCTAACTCCGTGTCGGGTTAAGAATTTGTTGCCACATTCCGGCTAAGTTAATATTTTGTGTGACGGGTCATGATCATCACATGTCGTCGACCACATCAGACATTCTATATGGTCAATTGCATGGTAGCAAAATAAGTGATAACAGAACGTAGATTTCACATAATAATAATAATAATAATAATAATAATAATAATAATAATAATAATAATAATAACATGAAATGCCGGGTTAAGTATTGTAAGTTGGGGAATATGGAGTTTGGTATGTTTAGACTGTAAGATTGGTCATGATTTAGAATTTGTATTTCTTACCTAAATTAATGCATAGGTGAGACGGGTTTTTTTCCTTGTTATTAGATGGGAAGGCGCGCAGAGACAATAATCCTTCCTCTAGAGCTGCTACGCCATTTGAAACCGTCTGAATTTCACGATGCTCATGAGTACCATTTCTGGCAAAAGCGTCAGCTTAGGATTCTTGAAGCAGGGCTTCTGCTTCATCCCTGTATTCCAGTTGAGAAGTCGAATTTGTTAGCTATCAAGTTCAGGGACGTTATTCAGGCTTCTGAGATGAAGCCATTAGACACAGGAAAAAATTCAGAAAGCATGAAAACGCTTTGCAATTGCGTCATGTGGTTGGCTTGGCGAAGCCCTGATGGTTCACCTACTGATATTTGCCACTGGGCTGATGGATACCCCCTCAATATTCATATCTACATTGCTCTCCTTTACTCGATTTTTGACTTGAAAGACGAGACATTAGTCCTCGATGGGATAGACGAGCTTCTTGAGCTTATGAAGAGAACATGGTCGACATTGGGTATTAACAGGTCTATACACAACTTGTGTTTCACTTGGGTGTTGTTTGAACAATATGTCATAACCGGAGAAGTGGAGCCGGATCTTCTAAGCGCATCCCATGCTATGTTGACAGAAGTTGCAAATGATGCTAAGAAAGTGGATAGAGAGCCTCTATACATAAAGATGTTAGGATTTGTGCTGGTTGCAATCAAAAGATGGACGGAGAAGAGATTGCTTGATTACCATGGAAATTTCGATAGAGGTACAGTTGGACTAATGGAAAACATTCTTCCTTTAGTGTTCTCTGCTACAAAGATATTAGAGGAAGATGTCCCGGGATACATTTCATCAGCTCAAGAAAATGCAGAAGTGACGGATGATCCAGCTGGGAATCGGGTGGATCACTACATAAGATCGTCGTTAAGAAATGCATTCACAAAGGTTAGTACATATCTTATTCTTTTGCATATTTCATCCGATGTTTCTGATAACCATGAGTGCAGATAAGTTCTTGTTTAGTTGCTGATATTAACGTCTCATGGTGATCAAAAGATGCTGGAAGACGAGAACGGGAATGGTACAAATCTTGAAGAACAAGAAGTGAGCCAGATGCTCGTTAAATTGACAGAAGAAACAGAAGAATTAGCCGCAAAGGAAAAGGAAATCTTTAGTCCAGCTTTCAAGAAATGGCACCCGATCCCATCTGGAGTAGCAGCCGTAATCCTGCACGCATGCTATGGAACTTTGCTGAAGCAATTCTTAACTGGCACATCCTCACTCACCAAGAGAACAATCTCTGTACTGCAGAGTGCAGGGAAGCTTGAAAAGATTTTGGTCCAAATGGTGGCCGAGGATTCTGTCGACTGCGAAGATGGAGGGAAAACAATTGTGAGAGAGATGGTTCCCTTTGAAGTTGATTCAATCATATTAAACCTATTGAAACAATGGATTCAAGAAAAACTGAAGAAAGGAACCGATCTTCTCCAGGGAGCAAAAGAGACAGAGGTAAGCTTATAAGTAACTAGTAACATATGAACTCAAATGTTTTAAATCTCAGAAGAATAATTCCGCAAAGCTTTGCTGTAGACATGGAATCCCAAGTCCAAAACCGAACCATATGCAAATTCTGCAGTAGAAGTAATCAAATTCTCAAAGGAAGCTGTGGAGGGCTTCTTCGAAATCCCAGTGAACATACCTGAGAACTTAGTTTATGACCTTGCTGATGGCTTAGAGCAACTATTTCGAGATTACATTACATTTGTCGCATCATGTGGTAAGAGTAACTCTTAAAGTTTATGCGTTATGCGATTAATATTCTTCTTTCTGGAATAATGTATTGGCTTCTTCAGGATCGAAACAGAGCTATCTTCCAACACTTCCTCCTCTAACACGGTGCAGTGGAGACTCGAAGATTCTAAAACTGTGGAAAAGAGCAGCATGCAGTGTTGGAGTAGAGCATCCAATGCAAAATATGTCAGATGAAGCCAATAATCGTGCACGTCCTTCAACAAGCCGGGGAACACAACGTCTTTACATTAGGCTCAACACACTACATTACTTCCTCTCACAGCTTCACTTTCTCGAAAAAACATTATCCATCCCTCAAAAAGTAAATCCACGCAATAAATTCAGCAGCAGAAAACTAGGGAGTTCCTATTTTGAACATAGCCGATCAGCAGTACAAATAGCATCTCAACATGTATCAGAAGTTGCTGCCTATCGGTTGATATTCCTCGACTCCAAGTCTGTATTCTACGGAAGTTTATATGTTGGGGAAGTTTCAACGGCACGTATTACAGCAGCACTTAGAACACTCAAGCAGAATCTGATTCTACTATGTGTCATTGTTACTGATAATGGGCAACCAATTGCTCTAAAAGAAGTAATGAAGGCTTCTTTTGAAGCCTATCTTATGGTTCTACTAGCCGGGGGGTGCTCGAGAACATATGCAAGGACAGATCATCCAATGATCGAGGAAGATTTTGACCAGTTGAAACGCTTGTTTTGTACATGTGGAGAAGGATTGATCTCTGAGGATGTCGTTGAAAAGGAATCTGAGACAGTTGAAGGAGTGGTATCATTGATGAGTCAATCAACCGAACATTTAGTTGAGGATTTCAGCATTGCGGCTTGTGAATCCAGTGGCATTGGGGTTGGTGGTGTAGGGCAGAAGTTGCTGATGCCTCCGACGACTGGGCGGTGGAATCGATCTGACCCAAATACCATTTTGAGAGTACTGTGTCATAGAAATGATAAAGTTGCTAATAACTTCTTGAAGAAAACATTCCAATTAGCAAAGAGACTTGGATGAGTCTTGTGCCAAGATATAAATGGAGAGCGAGAGAGCATTGTAGTTGTACCCTTTTTTCTTGTCATTTTTCTTATGCCTAAAGCAATATATCTGGATGTAATTGTTGTAGTGGGACTTGAAAATCAGAATTTTATCTATTGATTGTATAAGTTGGCAGTTCTCACGTTCAGAAAGATACTTGTTAAGTGTGTCACACAATTGAATTTGCTTATTAAGTAGAGTCTAATTTGTTGCTCTACGCAGAAATGTCCACGGACCAAAGATGGGACTGATCTTTTGTAAACCATATATGCCTTCCCTTCATGTAATAAAAAGGTCATTGTAGCGGCCGAAAACGAGATGTGATCTTGGGTTGAAGTGGAACCTCTATAAATCTCACGTATTTTGTGCATTTCTTTATTGCCTTGCAATATGGATTTTGGCGTAAGATTGCTGGCCATCCCAAATCTGTTATTTTGGAGAAGATAAATATTTGAAAAGAAAATAATAATAATAAAATAATAATAATAATAATATCGGTCCGGCTATAGAACCCAGCCTAGGTTCCACATGTCAACATCTCATTGGTTATTGAGCTCCGTGAGGAACCCAAGCATGGGTTCCTTAGAAAATTCCATAATAATAGTGTTCTAGGCTTCAACGGCCTTTTGGGTCTTCACTTTTTTGTTCATTTTCCTACTTGCTTTCTTGGTTGAACCTCCTGCATTATTCTCTTTGGTTTCAAGTTCTATCCTCGCAAAAACAGGATTTGGTTCAGCCATGACCTGACCTTGCTTCAGTCCGCCCCATCTTGTATCATTCTGTAAAAGATTATCACAATTTATCATAAGTTGTAATACTTACAGGAGTAGTGTCTATTGTGCGTGTGCGCGTGTTTCACAGAGAGAGAGAGAGAGAGAGAGAGACCCAGGTAACAGCGTTGAACTGATCTTCGGAATATCCAAGCTGTGTGTATATTCTTAAACATAAACTCGGAGTGACTGGGGACAAAGCAACTGCTATGATCCTTATTGTTTCCAATACAATCACTAGATCCTATTTTGATGAACAAAATAAAACTGTCATAAAAAGGTTATTATAAGTGCATAAGCAAATATTAAATACATTCTAGTTAACATGCTCCAATTGCATGCACATATTTGCAGGTGACATGAATTGTACAAAGAGAGTAGGAAGAAGAAACCTTGACTGCAGTTTCAAAGCCAGAACCCTCTTGCTTAAAAAGAGACCACGGTGCTTGTCCATCAACATATACGTTCCCGGCATTTCCGATCTCTAGAACTGCCTCACAAGCTGATGACAGTTCTAGGTTTTCATAATGCTGTCTGGCTCTCTCAATCTAAATAAAATGAGAGTGAAAGTCCGGAATATGTATATATAATATTATATTTTAAGAGACGTAATAACAGAATTCATAATATGAAAAGCTAGTTTACATGTCAACTTTTACCAGTTCTTCCACAGTAACCTTCAAAGGGTTTCCTTCAGCTGCAATAGCTGAATCAGTAGCCAAAGTTGATTGGCAATTTTTTTTCAGAAGTCCAAGTGTACGGTTAAGAAGATTTCCTGTGATAAAGCTAAAGTTACTCTCCTGGTTCCTTAAAAAGGAGACTAGAATATTTATACCATAATTCACTTTCAGGTGCGTGGTATCCATAGAAAGCTCTACTTTTGCAGACAAGTGAACGAATGAACACTGGCACACGCTTTTATCTTATTTAATGGTTTAGGTGGGTACGAAGTTACCCAATTCAAGTTGCCTCATTCATCTATCGTCCTACCAAATGCAGCTACAGCTAGGATCTACAAAATACGCCAGACTCTAAAACAAGAATGAATCAAAAAAGCAATTGGATTTACAAATGGGGTGGAAAGAATACCTATTGTGTTGGCAAGATGTGCGTTAATAATATTGATAAAACGGTCCTCGGAGTAGTCCCCGTCACTACCGAATTCCACTTCCTTGATAAAGAAGTACCGAACTGCATCAGAGCCAAATCTGTGCACCAAGTCCGTCGGCTCAAGGGTATTTCCCAGAGACTTCCCCATTTTCAAGCCGCCCTAACAAATGAAAAGCATTGCTGCATTAAGTAAAACTTGATTACATGAAAGAAATAGGAAATGCATTCACAATGAACAACATTTGAAGTGGAAAATATATTGAAAGAATATTACAGAGAAAGAGCTTTAAGGTAAAATATGAAGGGTAAAAAGATACCTTTGTCAAGAACCCATGGCCAAAAACCATTTTCGGGAGACTCAGTCCAGCTGACATAAGCATTGCTGGCCAATAAACAGCATGAAATCGTAATATATCCTGCACTTATCAAATAGACTTACTGCCTCAATTGAGATTATATAGAACTAATATATGAAGTGAACACACCTTTCTTAGTCTATAAGAAAAGGAAAAAGATATTTAAAAAAAAAAAAAAAAGGAAAAAAAATGCATGCAATTAACCATCTCAAGTTCTTGAAATGAAACTAGTATGAAACAGAATGCCATATTTAGGCTCTGCTGAGACCTTAACAACCATTTACTGAGGCTTCATTCAAGATATTGTACACTTTTTCCACTAGAGCTGCAGCACAACCTAATAGGTTGACATCTGAATACTAGTGAACAGCTTGTTTCCCTAAAAGTCCAGAACAGGAAGTATATAGAATGATAATATTGTCGGAAAGTTGGCATTACAAATACCTTCCCAATCAAGTGTAGAGATGCAGGCCAACCAGAAGAGATGGCGGTTTGTAAATTAGGTTGCTCCTTTTCATCCAATAGAGCAGATATATAACTGCTTGACAATACAAGAAATTAACAAAATAACTGACATGATAAATTTATTGCTAAAATAAGACCAGAGAAAGGAGTTGACTAACATACTTCATACTTCAATACAAGAATATGGTCACGATCCTATACTCCATAAGAAATGAGAGAGGGAGGGAGGGGGAGGAGGGGAGAGAGAAAGAGAGAGAGAGAAGTTTCAACCACGGAATTGAATATTACCCCAACAAAGCATCAAACCATACATAAATAGTTTGCTTATCGTCATTAGGAACTGCAATGCCCCAGTCTACTGATGTTCGTGAAATGGAGAAATCTCTCAGGCCACTTTTGACCCAACCTTGCACCTACAGAGGATTCAAGCAGAAAGAAAATTAATCTGCTAACTAGTGTAAATACATGATCATATATTTTACTAATTGCTTAAAAGACCAACTATGCAGAAAAAATCTTGATGGAAACTCTGCTTGTCTAACCTCATTTAAACGAAAAGAAGGCTGAACAAAATCTGGGTTTTCTGTTAAAGTATCTTCCAACTGTTTTTGATACTTTGATAAGGCAAAGAAATAATTGTCTTCCTTCCTCTGAACACATGGCTTCAGGTGCATGGGACAGCAATTATTTTCCAGCAATTCCTTCTCATCCTACAGGTTTCATAAAGACAAGATTACAGGAATTAAAGAGCCGAAACAAAGGATATGCATCTAAATGACTAGATATGCATGCAGTACACATAGAAAGCTGAAGTAAAGCACATCTCACCAAGCATACAGTATATGCTCATATTTTATTCAATTGGTCACTCATGGTACAATAGTGTTGCTTGTATGTAACACACACTCCAATTCAACCCATCGGTCATGCACAATTTCTATTTACTGATGGAACATAAAGCGTGTTTATCTGAGCTTAAGCGAACATGCGAATATGTGATAAAAGTAGCCTTGTGAGCTTCAAAAAAAATGTGATAAAATCCAGACATGTGAAGATCTACTTATGTATTACCCTATTTGGCTCAAAAAAGTAAATCTTCTACCTATTATGTGGCTTCTCAGTTTTTTTTTTTTTCAATTCTTGCCCCAGCCTTTCCCTACTCAGGTTATCCTGTGTGTCTAAATAAACTACAAAGTTACAATCCAGATCTAAAGCAGTCATAAAGAAATTGCAAAGGTGACAAACTTTGTATGAGAAAGACAAAGGGACGAGAAAAATGAGCAAAGGGTAATACATTAAAACCATTAAGAATCAGAGTCATACCATCTTAAGACTCCTAACTGAGTCATTACTTATTACCACTTCATATGAGAAACCACCTACTAATACCTTATCCAGAAACGTAATTTGTCCAATTAGTAGTCCCAAAACTAATTTCATTAATTGGAGAGTCCAATCACATGATATCAATTTATCACCTTTTCAAGAGAGTTTGCATTAAGTACCACCCATAATATCTCTTACAGCATACACTCAGATGCCAGGAAACATAAATCTTTTAGCCATCTTATAGGCAACTTAGACAAGTTAACAAGATAGAGTTGCTTGTTCAAACACTGAATGTTACCTTGTATTCCTCACAATTGACGCAGTATAATCCCTCATAATCAGCTCGGTAGATATCACCGTTGGCAAAAACCTTAGAATAAAACTCCTTGACTAAGGCTTCATGTCTTGCATCAGTTGTTCGAATGAACTTGTTATAAGCAATGTCTAACTGCCATAATGGATGAGTTGAAGATAAATTTTCATAAATAGGAGTAATCTCAATAGTAGAAAATTTCACAACGATTAAATGTATGCAGGCAAATACATCTCTCCATAGTAACTTGTAAGCTTGTGAAACAGAATCACAGTGTTCTCTTAGACTGGAACCACTAGCAGCAGCAGCAGTAGCAATCTTTTCCCCGTGCTCGTCTGTGCCTGTTATAAATATAACCTTCTTCTGGAGAAGTCTCTGTTCCAGGCGAAAGAAAGAAAGGGAGGGGGGAGTCGAAGAACAAGAAAACAAAACAAGAAAGCGGAGTTACACAAAGTAGCTGATCTAAGATGCATTCAGCCATGTCACTATTCACAAATGGATTGTGCACATAATAGCACAAAAATCAACAGCTGTGTTACCTGAAAACGTGCAATAGCATCAGCAGCTATGGTGGTGTAGGCACTGCCCATGTGAGGAGGAGCATTCACATAATACAGTGGAGTAGTGAGGACAAATGCCTCTCCATTTGAGTTATTAATACTTGCATTCGTGCTGCTAGAAGTAGCACTGCAACTGCATTGGCGGACTCCTTTGAAGACAGAAGAAGACAAAAATAATTCCTTGCAAAGATACTTTTGGTTTCGGGAGTGGACTTGTTGTGGTTGTAATGTACTATATAACCGAGACGATGATAACAACCAGAGGCTATTATGCATCGAGTGTTGAATTCTACATGCCATTTTTGTTAAATAAGGTGCCAAAGCCTGTCGCTACCTGAAGAATTGCGTCAGGTGGCTGATGAGTTTGGATGGCCTTAACTCTTCAGATGGGGTTGAGCAGATTGTGTCAATTTCGGAGTGGAGAGGAGTCAAGGGTATAAAACTAGTTTTTAAGCACAGGCAGCTTACAAGTTGAGAATTGGCTGTTGATAATGCCCGGACAAGTTCTCGGCTAGGCTATACTGAAACAAAAAGGTTAAAGCATCAAAGTTAAAAACCCAATATTTTGTTAGGTACAAGGAAAATGGATTTCCAATGAAAAAAACCCTTTTGTTTGCTTGCCGTAGAAAATACCAATGAAATGTAAGAGAAAAAATGGAGAAACTCAAGGCGCTAATTGTTGTCATTGTCTTCTCTCTAATCTAAAACATTCATGTCTTCAACATAGTTTCATTAAAATCGCAGTTAAAAAAATAATAATAATAAACCGAGAGAAATTTCAACAAACAAGCAAATCAGGTACTAAACAAGAAATAAATTAAAAAAATTCGATCTTTCCCCTCATTACAGGTAAAAATCTTTCTTGAATGAAAAAAAAATATGAATACGATAGAATCTGGAAATAGAATCCATTGAAACTCAATCAATCCCGATATAAAACGCAACCCATTTTGTTAGAACCCGCAAAAGATAGGCAAAAATACAAAATAATACCTGTGGAACGGTGGAAACTTTCTCAGTCATAAAGTATAGTGTCGAAGTAAAACCACGAGAACAACACACTCTTTCACGAAAAATTGAGCCTTCTATCTCTGCTTGACAAGCATCGGGGAGTACATACAGAGTAAGGCGGGGGAGGGCTTACAAACTACCCATATCCGAAACTGATTTATGTGCGTTTTCTTGTGGTATGGTAATGAATTCACACTCCGGGTTTATTTAATTATTTTTCCATTTTTTTTTTTCATACGGGATGTAGGAGAGGGGGAGTGAAATTTGGACGGTTTGAACTGAACTTTTGATCCAAAACGCCAATATCCTAATTATTGGAAAATACAATTCGAATCACATTTATTTATTTTTCAATATAAGTCTTTTTTTCTTTTCTCTTTTTTCTTTTTTTCCCTAAATCTATTTTTAGTAATTATTAATTATTACGCACTTTTTCAATTAAAAAACAACTTTACATATAAATTTATAAATTTTTCTTACTTTTAATGACTACATAGCATTCTCAGGTGTGAGAACACTTTTATTCTTAAAACATCTCAATTTTGAAATGATAGTCCATTCAAACTGTAAAAATGTATAATTCATTCCTTGCTCTGATGATTCTTGAAAAAATTGTTATTTAGAAGGTACGTTGAGAACATATATGTTTGACATTAATGTTATGTGTGTTACAAAATACATAGCCTATACTAGATTTTTTAATTTTACACTATGTAAATTCAGCGCTTTATCACACATCAATCACAATTTTATCACACATTAACGATCTTAGACACACACAAACAAATGAGTATGACTACAAGTCAGGTCATTTTATTACCACTACTATAAGGTAAAGGCTAATGTTAATTGTCTCAGGCTTTTTCTTTTTAATTTTTTTTCCCTCCTAATCCTCTAATAAAATAAATGAGTATGACTACAGGTCAGGTCATTTTATTACCACTATTATAAGGTAAAGGCCAGTGTTAATTGTCTCAGGCTTTTTCTTTTTAATTTTTTTTTCCTCCTAATCCTCTAATAAAATTTCCGGGGGGGGGGGGGGGG
>CAVNYN010208210.1:0-51994 GCA_963692815.1 Nyctanthes arbor-tristis | reverse complement strand
CCCCCCCCCCCCCCCCCCCCCCCCCCCCCCCCCCCCCCCCCCCCCCCCCCCCCCCCCCCCCCCCCCCCCCCCCCCCCCCCCCCCCCCCCCCCCCCCCCCCCAAGACGCTAGAACCAGACGTTGGAAAAACAAACAAATAAATACCATTTCTCATTATCTACACTATTTCCAGTTCACTCACCCTCCTCCTCTAAACCTTTTTACCTCAGTCTTCTTCAAAATTTTCTGCAAATATCGAGAAAAAGATTGAAATTCTACAAGCATGGCAACAATCATGGCTACAGCAGGGCCAATGGCATTGGCAGCAAAATCCCAATTCTCTACTAGACTTCACGTGAAGAGTTCAAGAATGAGTTCGGAGCTAGGGTTCATTACGTCCCAGTTAGGGGGCGTCAAGATTTCAACAACCCAGTTTCAGTCCCATGCTCCCAGCCCAATTGCTGCTCCTTTTAAGCCCGGTCTCCAACCTGTTGCTCGTAATTTCCTTTCCGTCTCTCTGTGCTTGTTATATTGACGATTGCGCATCTTTCTTCTTTTAGATATATATTATTATTTTGGGCCTCTTTGGTTTGACATGACTTATGAGTAACTTCAAACTTATTGAAGGGTCTAAAAAGAAATTGAGTGAATTATATTTGTCTTGCCAGAGCAAGGTAATAACATCCTGAAAGAATATATCTGTAGTTTTTGCTATACTTCTGATTCTGTGGCTTTAACATGTTTGTGGTTTTGGAAGGTAAACAGAGTTGTATAGCAACGAGATAGTTATGATTGCACCTGGGCAAAATTTTTTTTATGGCTTATTTGGTAGGATGGATTGTTCAGTGAAAACTAAAATCTTGATTTCTGGGTGCACATCAGACAAGGAGTTAAGGTTAAATATAAGTTTTATGGTCTTTTTACTAATTCTTTTCCTATTTGGGTTGTCATGCTCTACTTCTGAATTTTCATCCCAAGTAAATTAGAGTTGAATCTTCATCCTTACTAAATCACGATTCCTTCAAAAAAAAGAAAAAACATTAAATCACGATTCAATTTATCCTTGGCAGTTCTCTTCTGGCTTTAATACACAAGATTTTAACTTTTTTGTTTTTCCTTCCCTATCGTTAGTAATGAGTATTAGAATCCTCCCTATCATACATGCCATTTGTGTTTATTAATTTAGGAGAGGTCAACTATAATGCTTTTGGTTGTATTTTGGAAAGTATTAAAAGCTTGCAATCTCATTATGGAACATGAATTCTCATGTCCCCTTTGTACACTAAGCGTGATATTTTTTTTATGGGTTTAAAAATGTGAAGAGTAACATTCTTCTGATCAATGATCCCAGAGCTTTAACCGACTGAGGCTTCTTCTAGTAAACATCCTGGCATTGTCATGAAATGTAAGAATGAAAACTTAGGGCCTTACTTTTCATGATACTGGGATATCCGAAAAACTTAGGAGAATTAAGATTCCTTCTTAACGTGGTTCCTGTTAATGAAAAATTCTGATTTTTCAGCTGTTCTCATGAAGTTACAGGTTTAGCGCTTGTGTTTTTTGCTCTCTTAAAAACTAAACTGACGTGTTGGACTTTATATTTTTCACTTTCAGGTAGAGTATGTCCTTTAACAGGGAAGAAATCGAACAAGGCAAACAAAGTTTCTCATTCAAACCACAAGACAAAAAAGCTGCAGTTTGTGAATCTGCAATATAAGAGAATTTGGTGGGAGGCTGGGAAGCGCTATGTTAAATTACGGTTGTCTACCAAAGCTCTTAAGACAATAGAGAAGAATGGGCTGGATGCAGTGGCAAAGAAGGCTGGAATTGATCTTAGTAAAAAGTAATTTCAGTAGAAAATTGATGCTGGCCTTTTACTTTTTTGTGGTGAAAATTAGATTATTATTGTTTTCTGCAAGCCTTTTATCTTTCATGTTCTGTTGGTTTTCTCTTATTTTGATGTTCATGATCTGTTTCTTTGATTTTTAATACATAATGCCAAAAAGTAAGCCATAAACTGCTATGCAAGTCAGTTCAAACTCAACCTTTGAGTATACTTATTTTAAATCATAGTCGGATTCCACACTTGGGACTTAATTCGTGTCTCCAGGGTTGTGGTATCTGCCTGTGCACCTTGTGTTTTTCCAGTCCAGTGCTGTTTTGAGCTTGCAAAATGCACACCGACCCCCTTGCACTTGTGCCCTGAGCCTAACAGCTGCCTGTGTGCCCAGAACAGCAAAGGGTCAATAGACCTTGTAAGTCTCTCATTTATGACAAGATCAGTCTGTCAAGCCTTTATTGACCCTTTACCGGGTTCTCTTCCATCGTACCATGTTACTGGAACTCAATGTGAAAGAATCTTCACCATCCCCGTATTTATTTTAAATCCATTCTCCTTGTACTTACAAAATTTATTCCTTCTACTCCTTTGAATGTACATATTTATGTTAATCTGAATTCAAAGATGAGCCATTATTTACTTATTTGTCTCCATTATTACCATAAATTCAGCCCCGACCACAACCACCCCTCGCCCTCCCCCCCCCCCCAAAAAAAATAATAAATAAAAATAAAAAGAAAGAAAAGAAAAATGAAATGGGAAGAAGAAAAAGAAGAACATGTACAGGAACATCAAGGATTTCCATCAACAAATACACATCCTATAAACATGGAAAGATTGGTTGTGATTGGAATGCATCTTGGAAAGTTATTTAAATTCCATCACCTAAAAGGTTCAACCGGAGCAGATTCTTGAAGAACGGCTGCAGCCTCAAAACACTCTGCGGCTTCCATGGAACTACCACCACTCTTGTAGAGTAATCCAAGATTGTACCATGCTGAAGGGTTAGTTCTATCAAGCCGTAATGCATCAGTCAGAAAGCTTTTTGCAACTGGCAATGATTGGTCACTTAGTTGCCTAAGAGCAACAGCTGTAGATATCAAGCTCGGGACATGGTTGGGTTCAATGTCTAGGGCCTTCCCAAAAGACCTAAGAGCTTCCTCGTAGAGACATTTAGCTTCGTAAAACAAACCTGTCAAAACAAGAAAAGGAACTGTTAAAACGGTGATGATTGATTTAACAATTTGATCTTTCATTTTGCTCTTGCACGTCTAGTCGAACATGAGCAAAATAAATAATCTGCAGCGGTAAGAAAAACAAATAACATTTAGCTCCACCACAATCTACATTATAAAATGCTAACCGCTTGAATATAATGCAGAAAATGAGACTACCCATGAAGGGTCATAGTTTATCTGGGAGCATTTATCTAGGGGCATAGTAAAAGAACAGTTGAGTACCACTCAGTTTATAATTTTAGGCCCTTCCAACCTTTTGGATGCAGTATTTTGAATATGGTGTCAATCACTCCAACAAGACAATCCTTCAAATTGGAAAATAAAGGCGTCACAAAAGACATAAATGGAATATAAGAAAAGAATACCAGTGCAATGCCATCTAGAAGCAGAATGAGAATGAATGGCCTCAGATTTTGAAAGACAAATTTCAGCATCCCGCCATTGACACAGGCTTGTATACGCATTTGCTAGATCATGCCATACTTCCATTTCTAGACTCTTGTTGTTCCTTCTGTTCTGCGAATTGAAAAAAATTTTAAGTAATGAAAATGGACGTGCAAATAAAATTAAAAAACAAATAAATAAGAATCTAAAATATCTGAAGCATATATTGCAAGTCAGCTTATCCTTGTATTTCATTTCCCAGTCATAGCAAATCTAATAGATTGAACAAGTTTCCATGAATTTCAAATTCTACATCAGTTGAGGGAATTCTTTGTGATATATCTTGACAGACGCACAGCATGCAGCGCTAAACTAAAGCAAAGGTAACTTTTTAACTCACCTGTCAGTATCAAAATAAGTTACTTATTCCAATTTTAACCCAAATTTATCCTAAAACTTGTTTACATATAAGCAAAAGTTTCAAGCTTAACAAGACATGCTCTTAATATGGCACCATACCTTTAAATGCTTTTTCTGGATTTCAGAACCTTTTCTCTGGACTTGAAGAATTGCAAGAAGTTTAGTATATGTCTCGATGGAATCCCTTAAATTGCCCTGTGCCATCTGCAGTTTGGCTTTTGTCTGTAGTAATTCTCCTTGGTTCCACTTTCCCGTCTCATCCAAAGCAACATCAATTATGTTCTCCGCATCTACATACCTTTTCTGAGCTGACAAAATACGAGCAAGAAGAATCCATCCCTTTATGCTAGACCCAGCCTGAAATTTCAGAAGCTGTTTAGCATAATAAAGAGCAACATCCAACTTCCTCTGTTCAGCATTCTCTAGACTTAGATGAAACAGAACACTAACATTTTTCCCTTTTGTCATTCTTTGAGCATTTTCAAGGGCCTCAAGTGCTTTAGACTGTCTCAACATCCTCTGAGAATCAGAACCAACGCCTCTAGATTGAATTGAAAGAGAGACGCCTAGTAAACAATTGGCAGTACTAGAGATCTCTTCACATTTTCCGTTAACTTCAGAAAGAAGTTTGTAGATGAACGCTGTTCCTTCTTCTAGGCAATCAGGAATCTCAGTGCAAATCTTGGACGCCAGTAATAATTCAAATATAGAGTTATGGTTCTCTCTATTATTTAATAAGTTTCTCAACAAGTTTAAAGCAATCACATTGTCACCTTCTGCATAGTAACACAGAGCTAAAGAAGTGTATTTTTCATTTCCTTCTATGAATCCTGGATTCAACTCTTCAACCTGATAGGCAAGGGATCGAAATTCACTTGCTATGGATAAGGCAAAAAAGAGGTGATTTAAGAGCAAGGGGTCCCATCCAATCATTTTGAGACAGGACTTTTGGAGAATAAGTAGCAGGAGGAGAATAGCCTCTTCTATATTGTTTCGGGGTACGAAGGCGCCTTCCGTCTGTACACGAAGATTTGGAGGGGTTGCGTCATTACCGCTATAAAGGAGGAATATCGCAAAGTCCTTTTCTACTTTTGTCCTGGTCTCTATATCAAGATTCCACTGATAAAGTAGGGCTCGCCTATAGGCTAAAATTGCCTCCTGAGGAGTACAAGCAAGTTTCCATAACTCTGGAAGCAACTCAACAGCTTTGTTTAAGGTCTCAAGCAATTTACTATCAGAAGCAAAATTATCAGGCAAGCCATCTGGAATTGCAGATTCAATAGTATCCAGTATCACTTTGCATGAATGAGCTGCTTCTGCAAATCCCAGCAATGAAAGCTTATCAGTAATCAGACAGTGTGCAGCACATAGTTAAAATCATGTTTTTGGAACATGTGCACCCATTTATACTGGTGAGGTTGAAAGAGAAAATAACATACAACCATCTAGTGAAAAGGCCAAGTACCTGTAAACCTTCCAAGAGCCTGCAATGATTTTGATTTTAGAAAAATTGCTTCAAAGAGCAAACTTGCGGCATGTATGGACATAGGCAGGGTAGCATCGCTTTGAGAATGACGTCTAGGGGCCTCACATCTTCTAGCTAAGGTGGTTTTTATCTTAGGAATCACAGGTGCAATATCAATTCCTTCAAAAACACGAAGGGCACCCTCTATGTTCCCTTTTTGATACTCAAGTCGCCCCAATAAGGCTCTAGCTTCCTATAAGTTAAACAAGTTAGGTCATGAAGTCAATCCAGGAATTAATTTATCAAGATCTTTAAATATGTTTAAAACGTTTCAGAAATACAAGTGAATTAACATAATCTTGGCGAAAATACATTTTCCATAACAGTAAGGCACTAAAAGAAGCTGCTATGGAACATCAAACATCTTTCCACACAAAGAAACTAGGAGCAATTCTCCTAAGTTATGGCAATAAGGTACATGGAAATGGTGGCCTTGTTATATTCATGGCATTAATATGGACAGATCTCACAGAGTGGATTTACCATTCTTAATTATAACACTTAGGCTCCAACTAGATTTACAGGATCAATCTTTCAATATTAAGGTTTTGCATTTCAATTTGAAGATAAACTAAAAAAAATTCTGCGACGGGATATTTCTATTAACATATTATCAGGATAGTGTAGATGCAAACAGTTGGAACAATTACAAAAATCTCAATTCAATATATTTGTGAAGCAAAATTGCGGAAAGAAAAAGATAAACTAACTAGATTAATGTTTTTGGTATCTTTGGTGGGGGACTATCAGACAAATATTGGACAATAAGAAAGAAAAAGAAGCTAAAATCTTGTTGTCCGATGTCATTGTCATATCCTATCAAGTATCAAGTAGTATCCACCAAGCATGCATTTGGAATTAATCGATGTCCCAGCTTGGATCTTCAAATACCAAACTTATATTTCTAGTTAAGAACCTGTAAAAGCATCTTCCCAAAAAACTCAAGAGAAAACTATTTCTGAAATGACTATTACAAAAAGAAGTTGATTGTGATGCACTGAAGTTTGAAATTACAAACCTCATAATTAAGAAATCCACTCTCACGAAGTGACGACTCAGCTTCTTCAATATTGCTGGTGTCCAACTTTGGGTCAGCTTCGCCCGCTCGAGAAGAATACCCACTGGCTGAATAATCCCGAGTTGCAAGGGACTCCGATGAAGGAATTATTTCGTCCACTTTCAAGTGCTCTCCGGAACAAATACATTTCATCATCTTCCTCAATTTTAAGCTGAAGTTGATTTTCAGTTTGTATATCCAATACTTAATGCTCATCGCATCTCATTACAATTCCGAGGGTTCTAATCACCAGCTAATTGAAAGAGAATTAGAAAGTAGAAAACCTTTAAAGGACATGAAAACAAATCACTAGAGTATGCACTGAATTTACACATTTTTAAACACAAAAGGATGAAGACTGAAAAAGAAGCCAATGAATATGGCATTTCCACATCCAAACTTTTCCATTTAGGACTCGGAAAGGATACCAACCACTATTTTTCCATTTTACAGCATACCAGATACATAATCATGCATTCAAGTTTCCAAAAATCAAGAATAACGCATCAACAGAAAATCATTCAAATATTCACTTCCACGTTACCTCTTAATTAGGATAGAAGAAACCCAAGAGTTATAGGAACCCCAAAACGATAGGATTGAATTTAGAAGAACATAATTCAAAATTCACCAAAGAGGAATGTAGAAAGTAAAATGTCACTCAAAAGTTCATCAGAATTCGCCAAACATCCAGGTAGATTTAGCACCCAGACACGAAAATAAGTCAAAGAGTGCAACTTTTGACAGATAAAAAGTCCGAAGATTAAAAGAACTCCCATCATATCAATGTGAAAACAACTAGCAGTTAAAAATAAAAAAAAGGAAGAAAGGAAGGAAAAGTTAATCATTCAAAAGAATACCTTTGGCTGGGTAAAAAGCATTGACTGAGCCCACAAGACATCAAACCCCATTTTTAATCTTGAGCAAAAACTTTTCTTGATTGTTATGGGTTATCAACCAAGAATCCAAGGTTTCTTTTTTGGGTTTTATCGTCTTGTGATTCTGCAGTGGGAACTGTTCAAGAGAAGGTTCAAGGACAGGAAAAAATAATGTTTGTCCTTTGGTGGGTTTGCATTAAATATGATATCTAACATCAACCTGTATCTTCCCTTTCAGAGCAGAAGTGTGAATATGATTATTCTTTCTTGAATAATTTTTAATGGATTAAATCGGGGTTGAAGATCAGTAATATATCATTAAACTATAGCTTATGGGTTGGGGTCTGGAAAAATGACAAAAGAGCAGTGTCGAGAGGGTCCCACTGTTGAATTTGCTGTCACCATGCACAAAAATTTCCAGTCAATTTTGAGCTACGTCGTTGGGAACCGTTCCTGCATTACCTTGGCGGGTTGGAACCGGGAAGGAAGTAAAAAAGAAAGATGATGTATTATATGATATATATCATATGATCATATAGCGTGTATTAAAAGATATTATATAAAAAATTATAATCATATTACGTGCATCAATATATGTCAATATGACACTACATAACACTATATATATGATTTTATATCATTTTTAACTAAAATAAAGCATTACCTTCTTGTTTGTTGCTAAATTTCAAATGATCATTACAATCTCCTTGCATCTTAATATTTATTATACATATCTTAGCATCATTTGAAGAAAGATGATTTGATTCGGTCTTCTCCGAGCCAAGAATTAATGCAAATATTGCACCTGTCTCTTTGATTTATGGCAACCGATCTACAACCGTCTCGTAGTACGTGTCATATCACTCGTTTAACATTTTTTAAAAAGTCAAAAACCACAATTTGACCCAACATAAATAATGTAACAAATTTTAATTTATAATCAACTCCTAGTTTATAATTAGTTGCCAAACACAAAGTTTTTTGAAGTGCTCAGAAACATGCAAAAGATATTTACGTTTATGCCCAAACTTGGTGTTTTTAGATGTGTGTAGAAAAGTTTCGGCAAAAGTAATAGACAAAAAGGGGAAATTAAAACTTTTCCAAACCGGATTCAGGTCCAATGGCAAATTTGTAATGGCATTCTAGAAAGAAAAATTACTCAATCATGTGGAGCATATTGGGTACCGAAAATATTCAAGAATTTCTATCGAATGCAATGGCATTTTGTAGCCACAGAAAAAGGATTCACGCACTAATTGTAATAATCCTAAAACTTGGTAAAGTTTTCAAATCCCTACAAGATTCCAAAATCTATTTACACAAGTGGCATTTTCAACCAGGGAAATTTTTGTTCCTTTTCTGGGAATTCTTGGCAAGGGCGTCACAGATCTCCCGCTTTCTTTTGTTGTTGTTTTGTCTATTATCCTCATTGATGTTAGGTGAATTCTTCCCCTGTCCCTGCAGGGCATCTTGGATAAAGAACTTCAACTTCCACAAAGTGGACTCACTCTGCATGAATCATATATTCAAATCAATTATTTGGGTTATCTCTGAAAAAGCACACTTCATGTTAGGTCAGAAATTATAGGATGGAGGAAAAATGTTTTTTTTTTTTTTTTTTTCACTTCCCTAATAATTTCAAGTACTATCTAATCCTCCCAAACAAAATGCCCTAAAGACGAGTTTTAAAACGGTTTAAAACGACATTATAACCTGAGCATCCATGTTAATTTCCACGTCTTCCCTGGCTGCTTGAAAGTCAGGGTTACTCTGGGCAATGATTTCTACAGCCTTGTCAATATCCTCAGGAGATAACCGAGTAATAGCAGTGCTGAGTCTTCTCTTTTCTTCAGTAGACATCCTTCTGGAAAACAAACTTCAAAACTAAGCACCTGACATACATCTAACAAACAAAATGGGGTTCCAGAGGAATTAAAGTACACTATTTTGCGAGGCAATATTGCATTGAATCATGTACTACTACCATAACCAACTGCATATATATGAGTTTCACATCATGTCCATCAATCACAAAAAATAAACCCATGAAAGAATTATTTGGGGAAAAGAAGTAAAAGAAAATCACTTTCAGCATGTGATAAATATCAAAAGAGGAGGTATTTACCATAGGTGTTGTCTTAAGGATGGAAATGATATGTCACACTCTATTGGCAACAGAACAGGACTGATAGCGCAGATGGAAGTCAATATAATGAACTTAAAACGTGATATAGATGAAATTCATTCAGTTTACCACTCGAAATATGCAAACTTCCTCAATGCCACAGCAACCAAATAAAGTACAGAATTGTAACAAGGAAATCAAACAATGAATGTCATTTCAAGAAAAGGCAAAAAAAAGTAAAGATCTAAAGCTAAGTTCAATTTATACGAAAAATAAATGACAAACCTGCACTTCTGAAGTACCAAATCCCTGAGTTCTTCCAGTTTTAAGTCCATCTCGTCCAGCTATAAAAGATAGAAATGGTTTTTTCAGACTTCCTAGATTTTTGTAAGTAGAGACAAGAACACCCAGATATAGTAGTACACGAAATTTGTAATTCTGGAATTTTTGAGGATTGTTTTATCTTCATAGAGAAGCTTTTAAGTTAAGGGAATATTTTTCTTCGTGATAAAGCTATTATTTCCAACTACCTCACTACTTAAATCTTTTGCCATTTTGGCATGAGCAGCCTCCTGAGCAAGTTGCATTTCTAGCTGAATCTCTGCTTCTTCCTCTTTCCGTCTTTTTTCCTACAAGTACACAGTTTTGAAATTAGCCATTGATGCTGAAATAAATTATCCAGTAATTTTTAAAACAAATTCTTGGCAAGGGAAACTCCAGATGCAATGAAGTTATGACTTGTATCTAGGGATACTGTAATCCAAAGAGGTTCAAGTCTTACAGCTAATAATTTTGGGCTACTTTTTAACTCTTTATTACTTAAACAACAAATAAAGAAACCAAAAGTACCTCTTCGTCAACTTTTGGCAAGAGTTGCAGCCACCTTGTCTCGAACTTCTCTAACAAAGTTTTGGCCATCACATGGACGTCATCCCTTTCCTTGTTATATTTCATTGCATTCTTAAATATCAACCGCACATCTGCACAGATCTCTCGCACATTCTTATATCCATTACCATCCTTGGCCTCCATTTTGCTTTTAATAGTACTGAAATCCATGGGCTTCTCAATGACCTAGCATGCACCATATAGTCCATGTTAGTAGGAGCCACGAGTAGAAATGGCAAATAAGAGAAGTGAAAATATCAATGCATAAATGGATTTGAACATAGTCATTTGAACATAGTCAATACGGACTATGGAAACTAAAAGTTAACGGATTTACCTTGTAGTAATCATGCAAACCAAGTCCTACTACATCCACAGGTTGCATAAATGGTCCTGCCCATTTGTGGGCAGTTATCTGAAAAGTTGTAAAATCACGTAGAAGTAAGTTAACTATTAACTTGGATGTGCAGATGTTATTCCCCAGCGGAACTAAATTATAAGCAAACAGATGGGCTAATGTTTTTGTTGACCCAAAACATCAAGACAAAATTAGAGTAGGCACACTTTTTCTTGATTGCATAAGAGAAAAGGATGAATCACACTCCACTCAGTAACTTTGTACATCTCATCAATACAAGATTAAGATATACACAATTATAAGAGAGGCAAGTTTACTCCATTTATTTATCCGGTCACAACAAGTAAACGCAACAAATGTATACTCATAAGTATCAATGGATACCTGAAAATCAAATATATGTGATAGCTAACATTAAAGTTAGTGGTTAATCAAAGCACATCTACCAGTCGCAAAAATAAACAAGAAGGCCAAGCCGATGTCGCAAAAGATTTAGAGGGAGGGACCCCCTTCAAGCCATTGTATAAATGCAAGAAAAAACAGATGTTGGTTTGAGGTTTATAGTCTACCTAAAAGATGCCCGATACAAATGTAGCAAGAAAGAAGCCAAAAATCCATAACATTTTACAGGACCACCACATCTTTGCAGCTCTAGTCCTACGCTAAAAACAATCTTGTAAGGACAAACCCAAGAATTTATGATCACCTGTCGTAAGATTGTTCCAAATTGGCGCATAAGCTCTTGCATTCTCTTGCCAGCAGCTGCTTCCCTGCTGGTTGCATCTTGTTGCCTCCTTCTAAAGCTGGTAATTAACTTCTCCCTATCTTTCTCCTTCAGAATTGAGCTACCTTTTGGAGTGTTTTGCTGCTTCTTGTTCACAGATGAGTAAAAATGCTCTACCTCATTTAAGTTTTGCTCTAGCTGTAAATACAAAGAGGTAATAATTTCATCAATCCATGCACAGTTCTCTAAGTTACTACAGAGTTCATAAAATGATTTCTTGATCAAGGCAGTCAGGAGTTTTGCGTTTTTTTTTTTTAAACGAAAATTTTATTTCAAGAAAAAGCTGAGAAGATTACAAATGAGAGTCCCGCGACGAGGGCCAAAAGGAAAAACCAAGAGTAAGAACTGGCCAAAACAAATTAGGCCCAGAAAAGACTAAGGAAGCTAGATAGAGGCTTCCAACCGAGACCAACTAGAAACGACATAGGAAACAACAACCCAAGACCCAAAGAAACCAAACCCAGAAGCCCATAAGCAGATCCAGCCACACTGACTAGAGCTCCTGCAGCAGAAAAGAACTATGCCATCTGATAAGGGAAACATACTTCAGGAGAGAGATGAAACAACGAAAGCTTGACGAGGGAACATTCCACAAGCGCCAAAAGAAAAGCCAGCTTTTTAGGAGTCTATGTATCTAATGTATAATGAATGCGCTTTAAAATAATTTAAGGAGTCTCTACAAAGATTAGATCAGTTCTACACTTCTACAATCTCAATTCAATGATTTCTTGATAAAATATATAATGCATTGAATTTTTTCAAGCAGTGGAAAGAAATTCGCCAGAATCAAAATACATGCCAGAATAAGTCATGTGAAACGATCTATTCGATTTTACCTGATCAACTTTTATAAATATTTCATTCACCCGCTGATTGAAACTCTCCACAACAGATGCGTTGCCCCGACTTTCTTGTGGCACAACAACAAAGGTATCACCATTCACAGTGTCCATCTGTTATTCAAGCAACTTCAGTTAATGGGGGAAATTTTACAAAAATTAGATCTTTTCAAACCCACCCCAGAATTTCATATATGAAACTAAAAAGATAATTTATTTCTCTTCTTTAGCCAAGAGACCTAAAACCAAGAAACTAAAATTCCTATTAAGTAACAATCATAGATACCCATAAGCACAAAACAAGCAAATCCCTTGAACCATTAAAAAAAAAATCAATATATTTTTTAATGGGCATGTACGCGCGCGTTTGTGCTTCTTGCCCCGAAAATTAATCATATAATCAACAAAACTCAAGAAACAAACAAATTAATAGATACCTAAACTGGAAATTGAAGCATTTGATTACCTGCGAAAATCCACCAAATACAAGGGAACCCAAGACTTTGATTGGTGTGATGTGATGTCTATTTTATGTAGAATTTCGTAGTCCAACTAGCAATTTATGAATTGTACACGCGATTTTGGGAGAACCTTTAAAAGCAAAATTGGTAGCTACAGTTTACTGAAAGAAACTTGAAGCAAGAAAAACGATGTCCTCTACCATCGAGTTTTATCGCACTCTGCACAACGTCCATATGGAATGAAAATGGAAAGCGCATAATGTTATCCATCCTCAAAAGTGTTTAAAAAATTTTCATAGTTCACTGTCACCCATATTATTATATTATATTAACCAATAATATTCCGTCATGGTTTGACTCTCATAATTAATATTAAAGTATAATAAAAAATTATATAAAGTGAAACGAGTGGTATAGATTTAATAGAAATTTAAAATTTATGATTATAAATAAGTAATTGTAAATCAGTAATTAAATATAAGTATGTGAAATTATAATGTGGATTGAAAAAGAGAATCAAACAAACTCGCCATCATGCAAATTATAAATATTACAGTAGTTTTTAATTAATTAATTTGGATGAAAGTTAATATTTTAATAATTAGTATGAAATCTCAAATTAGATTAGATATTGTGTAATGTTTAGTTTCTTGCTATATTGTTAATTTTGAACGTAATCGATTTTATCAATACTAGTGTACGTATGCGTGTAACACTCCGTATAATTTCTCTACTTCAATAGTGACACTCTAAGTAATCGATGAATAAATCTTATATTTGGGTGATTAGTCGTGACATTTTATAAGAATTTGATGACAGTGTTGTTTGTTTGACGAAAATAAAATGATTACTCATCAATTACCCTTATCGGTTTGGGAGAAACTGCTAAAAAAAAAACAACTAAATTCAACAGGGTCGTAAATTTGGGGCCAAAGAATGCTTAAAGTGAAAATGCAGTGTCTCATTAGTATAGTCAAAAATACAAGGACTTAATTATAGAGTACATTAAGTAAATGGATTTATTAAGAAATAAGTGGAAAAAATTTAAAGACACTTGTACACAATGGAAATTTCTCACATGAATTAAATCTAAAAAACACACTTGGCATCTTGATTTGATAAGAAGGATTCTCATTCTTCCAATTGGACTTATTGTTATTGGCCATTTACAAATTATCTAAGACAAACGGGAGCTTTTTCATTGGTGGAATTCAAAGACTTTCAAAAAACAAGTAGGAAATTCGTCCATAAATTAAGCAAGGCCTTGAACATATTCGAAAGACCTCCAAAAACACTCTCTTGACCTCTCAAACAAAGTTTTTTCTATATACATATAGAACTCCCACTATAAAACTTACTTTACTTGAAAATACCAAGGATTTAGAGACATTCCTCTACTCACAAATATACTATAATATTTAAAGACACAAGAGTAAAGGTGAGTAATTCATTATTTTAGTTTCCCTTGACATGCATGAGTTTTCAAGTAAGCTTTCAAATAAAAGTATAAGTTTTGATCTGACTTGAAATGCTTTTCTTGCATAAGAATTACTAGTATTCCTCTATCCGTTTTGTATTGCCTTGCTTTGATCCATACTATAACCTATCTAGTGACTCCAAGATAGGGACGCATAGTATATATAGAATTTGCTTTGATTTGATATGTAACATCCCACAAAATTTTAAAGCTAGTATATTGTTATTCTGATAATAATTAAATTATTGCTTGAATTGTATTATAAGATTTCGAGCTTATTATCCAATTAAACATTCACAATTAGAATATGACAACGGGATCATATTGAAATGCTTCAATGGTAAAGTTACAAAATTGTCACTCAACTGAACGCCAAGAATTGAAATGTGACAATATAATCGTAACGAATTACAAAGTTGCAAATTGCCATTCAATTGAATGATAAAAATTGAAATATGACAATGTAATTGTATTTGAATTGTTACAAGATTGTCAAGAATTACAATATAACAATGAGATTGCATTGAGTTGCAAGATTGTTACTCAAATGAATGTCAAGAATTAGAACATAATCATTGGTAACATGGTCGATATTTGGGAATGAGAAAATAATTGTTGACATTGTATTCATAATGATTGACTAACCGCACAAGGTTGCGGTATTGAATAACGATGTAAATTTGTATTAATACGTCACAAGACTCAAAGATTGTCGCTAGAGAAATGCTTAAAGACAAGAATGTGGGCATTGATTAGTATGATGTGAATTGAAACCACCGAAATGTAAACCCTATTAAGTTGAGGATCTAGAGTAACATAGATCAAAGTACAATGACTTAATCACATGACAATACAAAGTATAAGGACTGCCCAAGCAAATTGCCCCCAAGTGTATGGTGCCATATCACACCACGTGTCATGTTCTGACTGGTGGATTTCAAAGTTTATTAAAACCAATTAAATTCAGATATTTTTACCAAATATAAACAGGAGCAGTGATGGAGATTTCATAAGCAACCCACTATAACCATCTTCTCTCCCTTTCCCCTCCATCCGAGCCCTCTCTCCATCTCTCTTTCCATGACCCCATTTCTATATACATCTAGGCCAATGGTCTCTCTTCTTGATAAGTCTCAAGTTCCTCTCACATATATAAAATAAAAGAAATTCGTCCAAAAATACTAAAGGGGAAAAAGCAACCCGTGAAACCTATTAAACCTTAAGTGTTATACTTAGAAATGACCCCTCATTATATATATAATATGAATACAATATGAAATATCACTTTGATTTGGGAAAATGAAGGTTTTGAGGGCATTTGTCAACAGTTCAGAGAATCTTTGGAAAAATCAAGTCAAAAAGGTGAGTAACTATTACTTTGATTCCCTTTTGACATTGATAATGTTTTGAAATGCTAAGCATGTATTTAATTAAAGGAATGAACATGGATTAATCAGACAAAAAGAGACCCGGTCCAACGCATAAGACTACTACACGGACCATATTTCAATGGTACAAGACCTTTTCCCGAACCCCGTGCGATTCAATCTATATGCTTTAGATCATAAAAAAGCGTATATAACTAGTTAATAAAATGAACCTGGAAAAGAAAGATTGATGGATTGCATTTTAAATCACTTGTTGCTCCACTCCACCCATTCCGTATATGCTCTTCTATGCTCTGTTGCCATATTAGGAGCCATCTAATAATACCGAGATGGGCGACGATTAGTGTGGTGTCTACCCTGTATCTGTATTGATATGTTTGGAATTCCGATAGGGGTCAACTGGGGATTCAAATATGGATCCACTTAATTGTACATGGTCATAATTGAATTGATATGAATCTTGCACGCACTATGAGTAGCAGTTTAACTAGTGAGAGAGCTCATTTGTGCATTGAAAAACTTTGTGCATTGAATGATTTTCTTGAAAATAAATCTTACAAAAAAAAGGTGAATTAAAGAATTTTATTACTCACTGAATACTTTGTACTCACTCCCCTTTTACTACAATATTTGTAGATGATTGAAACTATAATATTTGATAAGCAATGTAAGCCAGGAGTTGGATCGTGCTCGCGAACGGGAGTAGAGTTATGCATGTGGTGTAAACCTATCTTTGAAGCTACCATGAATGTAATACTTTTAAGTCTACCTCTATAATATATATGTTTTTACATCTTATAACATATAATACAATAGTGAGATATAATCTCTATATTTATTTGAATTCTACTTTTCACTGTAAAAGTTTTCTAATGATTTGGCGTACTTTGGTAATCAATGAAATATATTTATTAATACAACTTCTTGTGTTTTTACATTTTATTGAGAAACCTAGCTTTAATGTTTTATTAAAATTTTCATAACTTGTTAGTTTAAATAATTAGTTTTATATGTGAAACTCTATAAAATAAGTTCAATTGGATTGTTTTGTACGTCTCGTCCCTGTACTTCGATATTGAAACTTCCGCTATGGTATTTTTAAATTAAAATAAGATAATCAAAAATATTGTAAAAATTAGTGAGGGCTTGACATGATAACATTCCTTGCTTGGGAATTCCGGTAAAGACTAACCGAAAATTATGGTGAATCTATTTGTATTGCCAACCATTTTGGAATTTAAAAGGCAATAAAGCGCTCCATAGGTAGTAGAAATTTCTAGTATTGGGGCCCTATGATGCATTCCAAAAAGGTTTGTGCATACTTATGTTTCTTAAATTTGTGATATTAAAGAATTTTCATAACCTTTGGCAAACCAAAATGTCGTATTACTCACTGGGTACTTTGTACTCATTTAGTGTATTTTTATTCTTTTGTAGATGATCCATTGAAAGATATATGAGTACCAAGCCGAAGAGTGGAAGATGTCACATGACCAAAGTAAGATAATGCATGTGGTCAAGACGGATATTTGGACCTGTTATGAAGAAGCTTCGTTGTTTATCATGTATTAGGAAACAATATATGAATTAGATATCTTTTGCGTGTACACTCTTGCCCATCTCAACCGTGACAAGATTTGGAAAGACAAGCTCATGTACTTGGTCTAATCCTAATGTTACACTAGCCTAGCAAAGGAAGTAAAGATGATAGAATACATGTATGGATATATATATATATATATAAAGTGAGGACATAGCACGTAATGTAATGATATAAAAGAAACTTTTGCTTAGATTGGGGTGTCTCATTTTCCATGTAGAGACTCCCCAATCCTTTGATGGGCTGGTAAATCAATAAAATGGTTTTTATACAATTGATTGTGTTGATTGTGTATACTTACTTTTATATCCAATCTTGACAAGCATACTTTTGTATACACTTTAGACAAGCAAAACCATTTATGAGTCCTACCATCAAATTAGTTTAAGTAGTTCTCACCAAACAAGAGAATTTAGCAAGCCATTCTTTTAGTATAATTCTACGTAAAGTAGTAAAAATTTAAAAGAGATACCAAAACAAATTTCATTGAAGTTGCATGTCTCGTCCCTTATTAGTATTTTTAGTTTCTTAAATAAATTAATAGCTTCCGCTATCATAACAAGTAACATCTTGATAATATACAATAAAATAACGGGAGCGTGACAAGTGTGGTATCAGAACGACGTTCTAAGGGCCACTACATGCATATCTTACCTTGGGCAAGGCATCATTCGGTCGGCTTGCAAGTAAGTGACCATTTACTAAGTCATAGCATATGAATTTTGTATAACTTTATGAAGCAAAGCTTATTAGCTATATGGTTTTGGGAAATAGAGTTGAAATATTTTAGTGCTTGACATGAAGTTACCTAAGTTTTGGTGTATTAAATTTAGAACTTGAGCAAGAAATTACCTTGCTAAGAAGTAGAAGGAAGTACTTGAAGAATGAAAAAAAATGCTCAGCAATGAAAGGGTTATTAAAGGCATGAGAATAAGTTGCCAAGCCATGGAATATAGGAGAAAGAATGGTGGCCGGTAATTTGGTTTCAAGTATGGAAATGACCTTAAATGATAATATATGGTTGCTATATAGATTAGGGTAGGCTTTGGAATTGAAAATAAGTATAACAAATGCAAGAAAATGGAGTAAAAAAGAAGGCCAAAGGACTGGGTGCTTGCTGCCTGTACGGGGCGGGCACAGCGTTTTACTGGTGTGGCCGCGCCCAAACTTTCTACGAGGAGGGGTACGCCCGCCCCGCCGCTACACTCTCCTTAGGACAGAATAAGCAGAGCGACGCCCTGCTCCAACAGTGCACCCGCCCTGCAGCTTCTGACTCTGGGCATAATCTAGAAGCCGTCCCATGCGGCCTCATTTGAGAATTATGTGGCCGCATGGCATTCTAACCCCACTATCCGGGAGTTGCACAGCGGTCCCTGAATTTTTTGCCTTTATGTCGATTAGTCTAAAAGTTTAATTTATGACTTTTAAACCCGGAATTCGCCATTTTCTCATCAGAATTGATCCCAGCTTTTATTAAAAAAATAAAAATCATAAGTATTATGTTAAAGGAATTTGATCAAGATGGTTGAGAAAGTGCCTTTCTTTCAAGTCTCCAACACCCTACAATTGTTTCCTATTTGCATTAAAGAAGTACTCTTTAATCAATTTGTATTGAAACTAAATTTTAAATATTGAAGGTCAATAAGGTGGCACAATATAACGCGATGAGCTTATCTAGACTATTTTGACAATTTTTCTTAATTTTTGTATTTGGTGTCTGATTCTCACCAATAATACCATTTCGGAAAGCTCGCGACGAGACGAACAAAGTTCGTCGCTTTGCCACGACATATGATGGATTTTAGGCATTTGAGGTCGTTAAGAGGGTTAAAACCACCCGTTTTGTTAGATTTATAAAATCAATTTATAAAAGAAATTTATAATTAGTGAAAATGAGTGATGGAGATTTAATTGAAATTTGAAATGTTTAGTGATTGTTGAGTAGTTGTCAAATCAATAGTTAAATCATAATAGGTGACTTTATAAATTACAAAAATAAAATATACCAGACAAGCCCTACATTTTACTATATTTTTTTCATGTGTTTTTTTTCTATTTTCGTTTTTTTTTCTTTTATTTTTTTCTACACATCTCGTCATTTAAAATAATTGAATTCCTTAATATTGATGCGTCATGATAAATTTTTAAAGTATAATTTTCCTTATGAAAAAAAATTTGATTAATATGGTCAACTAAGAACCAAATAGCTAAATAGTCTATGGTGCCAAATTTTGAACCACCCTTTGAATTTGTGAACAGGCATAGAAATATGTCCCAAGACGAAAATACCAACAATACTATAGAAAAATTGACCCAATTGGTGAGACAACAAGCCAGAAAAATCGATCAATTATTCCAACAAAACTCAAACGGGGAATCGTCTCAAATCAAGGACGATAAAAATGATGCGACAGAACGATTCCGTCGCCCCAAGCCTCCTATTTTTAAGGAAGCAATGGATCCAATAGAAGCGGAGAATTGGATAAGAACTGTTGTGCTCATGTTTCCGATCAAGAAAAAATGAACTGCGCCACTTTCATGTTGAGAAAGAGCACATTGGTGAGACACCATGGTGAGTATGGGAGAAGATAAAGGAATGAACTGGGGGGAATTTCAAGAGAAATTCCATACCAAGTATTTTTCTATTACTGTGAGAAATCAGAAGTTGAATGAATTTATCCATCTTAAGCAACATCAAATGACAATGTCGGAGTCGGAGTATACTCAAAAATTTGAGGAGCTGTCCCGATTTGTCAATTATATGTTGGGCACAACGGAGCTAAAGATGAATCGGTTTATTGAATAGTTGAAGCCCGAATTAGCTAGGGATGTGCTAATGTCAAGAATTCAAGACTTGGGTTTTGCAGCTGTTATGGATTGGGCATTACTCACAGAACAAGCATAATCGAAGATTCTTCGAGTCAAGGAAAATCGAGCTCGTTATTCCCAAGCTTCAAATAGCAACCAAAAATGGAACTCATCGGGGGAAAAATGGAAATAGAAGAAATAAAAGGTCCTATGGAAACACAAAGGGTCAGGCCAATACTAAGAAGGCGAAAACTCAGGGAGAGCCTCCAAGAACTAATCCCCCATGATGCCTAACCTGCAACAAAGTACATTCTGGCCCGTGCCGAAAGGAATTGGGACTATGATATAGGTGTGGCAAAGAAGGGCATATTGTTAAAGATTGCCCAACAAATCCAAAGCCCAACAATCCCACATGAAGAGTTTTTGCGATGGTCTGGCCGGATGCCACTACTAGCAATGATGTTATTACAGGTATGATCCATATTCATAGTAGACTTATATACACTTTATTTGACTCTGGTGCTACACATTCATTCATTTCTTATAATGTTGCTCGAGATGCAAATTTTACAGTACTTCCAATGCCATTAGAAATGAGTGTGACCTTACCTTTCAGAGTGACTTATGTGGCAAAGGATTTTGTGTCTAATGCAAAAGCTCAAATAGGAAATGACATGTATCCGGCAAATTTGATCCTATTCGACCTCACAGATTTTGATATAATCTTGGAGATAGATTGATTATCTAAGCATGGGGTGACTATTGATTGCCGAGGTCGAACCTTAAAATTTCCATTTTTATAAATTATTTATTATTATTTTATTAGAATACTACCATTTTTTTTTGGCGGTGACAATAGACTATAAAGTTTGACGAAGATGACACTGACATAATCTTCAAAAAGATGGACCAGCATCAATGTATTTCTACTTGTATATATTGGAAAAAAATCATCGTTATAAATTTGCAAACAATAATTAATATTTTCTTGTTTTTTTCAATTTTACTAGTTCTTTCCTTACTGTCTCATTATTAAAATGCGAGAATGACTCGTTAACAAAAAATGCTACCTGCGTAAAGACAAAGCAAGCATGTATAGCACAGATTTAACGAGAGATCAAATGATCGGGGTCAAACTTCATTCTCTAATGGACAACGAGAACCAGTTGGATGTCTCGTTCATACAAAAGATGATACTATTTTATATATAAACCCGTGTTCCCATCAATGACAATATTTATCTTATAGACTCGTACAAATTCACCAGCTAGAGGGAAGAGCCAAAAAAAAAAAAAAAACCCTCGAATATGAAACTGATAAGCGATCAGTCTGAAACCGGGGACATTGCACAAAGAATTCAAGTTCCTTGGGGTTATGAACATTAAGCTTTCTTTGCAGCTATTGATCTTGCTCTCAGGTTGAGAAAGATAGCCCTGTAGTTAACAAATCGCACAAAATCGAAGTTAGTAGCAAATACCAATGCCAACACCGATACACACATAGACAAACATGTAAAATCTGCTAGAGACTTGGAAAAATAGGAATTGTATTAACTTGCTAGATACTTGTAAAACTGATTTTATTTTCTTGTAAATTAACTTAGGTGATTGTGTCTACGAGTAGTTCATACCATTTTCTAAACTCAGTAGGGGTTCATGTTGATACGGATTCACAGACAAAGATGCATCATGTGATCTACGCAGAACAAAGTGGGAAGACAAAAAAGAAAGAAAGGGTTGCTTACCAGCACGAGGCCACAAAGCTGTGGAACAAGACACGGAACTGCAAAGGCATATACTGGTAATTGATCCATCCGACTATTGGCCAAAACTGCAAATTAAAAGCATTAGGTATGGTATTACAAGTGCAAATTTTCAGCACCATTAACTATTTTCTCAATGTCCTTGTGAGGAGAAGATGGACCCTGTAACCATACCTTCCATGCAGTCAACTGGACAGGGGGGTAATCTTTCCTAATTTTATTTCTGACTAGACCCCATGGTCTTCCTGAAAAGACATAACTAGCTGTAAGTGATAACTTCATAGGGGATTATATGAAAACTGAAGCTCATGTTTAGTTCACTAAATTGTGCAGGCTTGCAAATTGTCCCAATTATTTATTTATTTTTTTTATTTTTTTAAGTGGAGGATCTACTCAGCACAAGGGAGATACATTGTAAAGAACAATAAGCAAGCAGTCTGATCCCCTGCATACATAGAAAATAGACAGTACTAAAATGCATTGATCTTTTAGGCTTCAGCATCTTTGAAACTTTTGAACTAACATTCATGCGTATATGAATTTGATAACAAACTGGTAGGCATCTATTCTTTTGAATGTTTATTCAGCTATCTCGATTTAATGTTGAATATCCTGTCGAAAAATATGAACAAGAAAAGTTCATACCTTCAACTACTAAGCCATAGTATATCATGAAAAATACGTTGTTCCAAGGAGAAGAGGTCATCTGTTCCAAAAGAACCTAAAAAATAGGAGGAAATTGGAAATAGCAAGGCACCATTGCGTTACATAACATAATTACTAATTGCACACTCACAGTAAGGAAATTTTTTTACAGTAAATAAATCAATAAGAAACTATAAATATTTTAGTTGAAGGACTTCACCTTTTCCGCTACGGTTTTGTTTCCCTTCTTCCCTTTGAATATGAAATCCATCAATTTGTGCCAAAAATGCCCAAATGGCCCCGAATATACAAAGCCATATAGCTGCGGAGCAATAAACATAACTTTTAAATTTCAGCAGTCATCCCAAGTAACCTCTCTGCTAGAACTTTTAGGTATGATGGTTGGAAATACACCAGCCAACTATGGTCTCAAATCCAATTATGAAAGTCGTTCATAGGCTTTTAAAGAAGATAAACCTTAAGCTTTTACACAAACTATCGAGATAGAAGATTTCAATAAAATTATGCTCTTCACTGTTAGACTAAGCCAATCCATTTATGAAAATTGTTCACAGGCTTCTAATAGGATTCCAATAAATCTGGCTCTCAACAAAGGTTTTAAGTTTTAAGCCAAAAATCAAGCCAATCGCTTCAATCTGACAACGTGCCAATTTTACAAAAATTGATCATAGTATTAGGCTTTTAAAGAAAAAAGTCCAATAAATCCTGGTCTCTATGAAGTTTTCAGCTTTTAGATCAGGTACATGAATGAATCAAAGGTAAAAGATCATTCATTCATTTGGAATGAATACAGAGCAAACCATATTCAAGAATCCCAAAGAAAAATAAAACAAGATTACCATCAGAAGAAGTACTCTTCTTAGTTGAATCTTCTTCACCCCAGAAATCTTCTGAGCAATTACATCACTACCACCAATCAACACTCCAGCAGTGATCGCCTAACAAAAGAATTTAAATTAAACACAATGGTCAATGAACAATGAAAAGCACAAATTTATATGGAATTTGTCAGACCTTGGTTCTCAAAGGATGCAACTGCAACTCGACCAAGTACTTCTTCCAAGCTTCGGTAACAATTTCAGACATCTTTCTCCCCAAACCAAGAAGTCAGCCAGTATGGAGAAAGAGAATACTTGGATCGTTAGTTTCTTGGGATTTTAATTCGAAAAGGGTCCTATTGTACAATCCCACCTAATGGCCACTGGTCTTTCTTTATTCTGTGTGTTAAAATTTCCATGAATTGTGCTGCATACTTCTGTCTACCCACACGCCTCACCTTTGAATTCAAAGGGAATAATGGGTTAAATTTCAGGCGTAGTCCTTTAACAATTCCCTCCATTTCCGTGCATATATGTGTGTGTGTTTTCCATAAAATGGTTTGGCAAAATTATAGATGAATCCCACTATTTGTATATAATGATTCAGGCAATTTTTTATAAAATAAAGTAAATTCACCGTCTTATCTTTAAACTATTATTCTCAAATCACACAATACATGGAAATAAGATGTGAATTTACTCCAATTTTGTTAGATATTGGTTGAATGATTACATACAAATAGTATTTTATATTATAGATATTGATGTTTTAGGATATGTGATGTGTGAAAAACAAATTTATACCACTTGTCAGTTCGTAAACGTTTTTGTAAAAGTGTTTGTACGAATAGTAGAATTCTCTTCATCTACCCCCTAGTTAAAAACGATGATTAATCTATGACTCTTTGCTAGCTACCTCATAGTCTTCACAATCTAATCCAGATTCATATAGTTTCTTTCACAAACAGGGTCTAGATCATACATATATACTTTAACAACAACCAACTGATAATAAATTTCTCCTTTTGCCTTTGGATTCCATTTCTTAGGTTTATTCATGTGCTAAAAGATTTCTACATAATTTTTGAGACTCACAAGTACACTTTTTCATTGTTCATTTTAATTTCTAATTCGAAGTATAAATGGACCAAAGGGTAGCTAATCTTCGTAAGTACAGACTAGACTCTAGAGTTGCTAAAAAGAAAAAAAAAGCTTAAGAATAATAACAGTGTAGATAGATAAAAGTCAATAACAAAAATGCAAATGGTATAAAAGCTCAAGGACCTAGCAAGAAATTTTGTCCAACTAATGTTCAAATTAATAAAGACAAAGTGGTTGAAATGGTCTACGCATGTTTTTGGGAAAAATTGACCTGATTCAAAATCAACGTCAACCAGGTTGTGATTCACATAACATAAAAATAACAAGTTACCCACAACTTTAATTATTTTTGAATATTTTCTGCAACAAGGGTACAAGACAACTTCTAGAGTACCTCTAATTAATTTTCTTATATTATATTAGGTAAGGACTAGGGAAATTTGGCATACGGGAACTTTCCTAATATTGCACACCCAATCAAATTATACGTGTGTGAGACATGCCATGCATACATTGTGGTAGAGATCAGCGTAACATCACTAGAAAAAATATGTTATTAGTATTGTGAAACAATAGTAAAGACTTTTGATTTTTCGATTTTTCTTTGCTTTTTAATCTATCTCGTCTTGAATCAAATAGAAGTGAGGAACTAGCATACTTTCGAGTTTTCGATTTTCCTTTACTTTTCAATCTATAAACCTCAGTCCGGCTACAGAGTCTTATCTATCTCTTATTAAGGAGTCTTATCGCTTATGTGGCGGAAATATAAAAAAAACTGCCCCACCAACAGGGGGCCGCTTTTGTTAGATTTCCACCACGTAAGCGATCTATCTCCTTAACCGGAGCCTTACATATCTCATTAGCAAATTTCCTATAAACCTTTGTTAGTTCACTTATTGAGTCACTTGGGGGTATATATATCTTCTTATCAATATATTCCAATTCAATTGAAAATAAATTAAATCACTTAAACGTTCTACAAAATGAAAACAGGAAACAGAAATACAAACAGAACAGCACATTAATAAATGTAAGATTCCATTTAGCGATAACTAGTCATTTAACGAGAGTTATGGGACATATATAAGCAGTGGCGGAGCCACATGAGGGCGTGTGGGTCTCTAGTCCCCACGGGCCTTTGAATTTATTTGTTTATTTATTTATTTTTTGTGCTCTTTTAACTTTTCTCTTCAATATAGTATGCAAATTATGAACTCAAAGATATAGGTGACACATAATAATTAACTTATTTTCTCAGTTGTTAGTCAAAGACTCTAATATTCAACTAGTTCATTTTCTTTTTGTTTTGTATAAAATTCAATTATCTGACTTGAACTATATTCTTTAATCTTAAAAAGTTAAATTTGTCCAATCTATTTCTCCATGCAAAGTTGTTATGAGTTTAAACTTTAAATTATATTGGAATTTAAACTATAAAAACTTTGCGAAGTTACCTTATTTTAAGGTTATTGTATTTTATAAAGTTTTGCGTATATGATAATTGTTTCATTAAATGTAAAAAAGTACCATTATTATTTTGTTTTATAAGTATTGTTTTGTGTAAGGGGAAAAATGAAGAAGAGATAAAAATAAGTCGTTTATCACTAGTTAAATAATTCTGATTGTGTCACTGGTCTCCACTAAAATTTCTTTTTGACTCCGCAACTGTATATCAGTGTATAAGGGAGTGTAGTATATAATTCTAGCGTCATGCATTAATTCTAGCGTCATGAATTGAAAAGATCACGTACTATATCGAACTTTTTTTTCCCCCTTGAAAATACGCACCATATCAAACTTTGAGCATACTTGTCTCTTTTTCACAAAATAAATGCACTGGGCTTACTTTCCTCTCTTATTAATGAAAGCCCATTGTTTGGAACCCATGATAATTTAAGACCCACGATATAGGTTGGAATGTGTGGGTTTGGGCCCATTTGGAACTCCATTCCTTCGCTCATGGCATATATAAATTTGGGCCCAAAACAGAGAGGAGTTTGGGCTCTACACTTAAGTTATTTCTCCATTTTTCACCCTTTGAATTTTAATGAAATAGTGATAAATGATAATTTTCAAGAACTTTCAGAAAATTTTATTAGATAATTTTTCGGATATGTAGTGTATATCACGACACACCACATGAGAGAATCTACATATGGATTCGTGAACTCACATGTGGGGTCTCTCGTGTAACGTGCACTGACTGAAAAGTTTTTTAATAAAAATTTTTCAAGGCATTACCATAATGATCAATTGCTAGTCAAATCAATTTTTCCTTTTTCCTTTTCAATTGGAAGAAAGACAAAAAGATTAATTAAGTCGAGTGATTTCTTGGTCAAAGTGACTATTGATTATCAGTATGTTTGGTTGTTAAATTTTTTTTTTAAAAGATGTCTCTATTAAGTTTTTATTTCTTATGGTTATAATGTCACGTGATCAAATTTTCTTCAAAACCAAGAAAAATATTTTTCATAAAGAGTGTAGCTTTTTATTTTTTAGACCATTTCATATTTCTTAAACTCAATTTCACTTTCAACTAGAGGTTTCAAAATGGGGCAGAGCGGGCCGGGCCGGGTCGACCAGTTACCATGACGCCCTGCCACAACTTGCAATGCTAAATAGCCCCCACATGCGGGCTACCCAGTCCAGACCAAAGCGGTCCGGATTTTTGGCCTATGGCCCGGCCCATCCGCATGGCCCAAGTGGGCCACGGGTTGATCCGGCCTATATGGGCCTCTTTTTTTATTTTTCTTTTATTTTTGGCCACATTTTACATTTAAATTTATAATAAATACATTACAGTCAAAATACCTCAATGTGAAATTTGCCATATTTTAAAGAGAGATCATTAGTCTTTTAGATTTTTAAATTCTAATTAAAAAATAAACATATAACAAGATGAAGTAAAATTTTTAATAATAAACTTTAAATATCTTATTATATAAAAAATCTTGAAATTCAAATATCATTTACACAAATTTAAAAAGGGAATGACATGATAATACAATATAATAAAAATAAAAAAAAGAAAAAAATACAATATTATACAAGGAAAAAAATACAAAAAATAAATAAATAAGGCGACTTTTTGACCAAAGTGGCGCTTGCAGCGCCTGCCTGCTGTAGCAAGCAGTTTTAATTTTTTTGAAATTTTATTTTATTTTTCACTGGCCGGCAGTTAAACCATGGGCTCAGAGTCTTTGAACCGGCCCGCCTGCTCGACCAAGGGCAACGGTCAGTGACTCGGACTGGCCCGTTCAGGGCCGGCCTGTGGTTCTGGGCTTTCCCGGGCTTGCTCCTGCCCGCCCATCTTTGCACCTCTACTTTCAACTTCCGATTCGCCCATTTTTACATTTCTACTTTCAACCAAACGAATGATATGATTTGTTTTTCTATGGATTTACATTACAAATTAACAGCTTAAAAAAACAACTTTCATTTGATGCAAATTCCATGCATCCAATCAAAACACACCATTTTTTTTCCTTAATACAACGGGAGAAGGGGAGTAGAGGGATAATAGGGAAGGAATAGGTGAGATTCAAACCCCGGACCTCCTGTGCTGGAACGTGAATACCTAATAATTATAGAGCTTATTCGAATCACCACACTATTTTTGGTGTTATTATCACAAGTTTGAGGATTTGAGTATGACTACATAATGACTGATTCTATTATCCAGATCAAAATTTTTTTTTTTTAAAAAACCATTAAGATAGGCAATTATTAATTACTCATTTTGTCACACCATGATCCCATTTGGATTATATTATTTCATCGCATTGCTGGCATCCAATATTGTAAGCAAAACCATTTTGGTGCCACTTTTTGTTCTTTCTCAACACTCAAATGAAAAGCCAATTAAAGAAACAAACACAAATTCTATATTTACAACTAGTTGTATAAATTAGACACATGACACCACTTTATAAATTCTTGCACATTTTATATATTTGTATAAAAATTTATAATACTTCATCCGTCTTAATTATATAATCAATATTACTTTTTTGGGGGTGTCTCAATTTTATAGTCATCTTTCTTTATTAAGAAGTCTAAAATTGCGTTATTTTACTAATTTACTATCATTTAATACTTAGTTAAAACTATCATTTGATACTAATTTACTAATTCTACTCATTAAAAAATGGTAAATTAGCAAACACGGATTGCAAAATATAAATATTTCAAATACGATTCTTAATCAACCTAAACTAGCAAAGTGGAGTATATAATTAGGATGGAGAGAGTATATTGGCATTATGTGTCCAAACAACCCAAATTAGCCGCTATTCTTTCTGAAAAAAGAACTTGATTAAACAAATTTATATCCACATATTACTAGGGCTCACATAATGACATATATTTTCACCACTCATTTTTATGAAGTATATTTCTAGTTAAAAGTAGAATTAGTTTGTTAACAGGTACATTTGTACGTGTAGTATATTTCGGAAACAAACAAGTTGAAAATAAATAAAAGGAAAAAAAAACAGAAACCCATAATAATACTTAATTGGTGGGTGGGAGAATGGGATGAGGGTTAACCCCAACTGATCATTAATTGCCACTTCACAACTCCGCTGGGTCAAAAACTTCAATCTAATTAATGCCCCGTTTGGTAAACCTTGAAAAAGCCAAAGTGCAAAAATACTCATAATAGCGGTTTGGCTATGGAAGCCGGCTCTAGTTCCTTACGGAGCTCGGTTTTCAATCGCAGACTGATACCTCATCTGACACACACCACATGACAGCATCTCATTGGAAACCGGGCTCCGTAAGAAGCCCGACCCTGGTGCCTTAGAAATTTCCATCATAATAGCAGACACCTATTGTATTCGCACACACGTCACGTCTTATAAAACTTGAAAAGCAATACACTCACGAGGCAAGGCTTGACGCCTACATTTTGTCTTCCTGTCAAACACCATGCATGTGATAGGAGTTGTTGATCTGAATTCAATCAACACAAGCTAGCCATAAAATGATCTTTGAGGTTGGTTGGATCAAGGGGATGATATCCAACCGCCTCAATATTGTAATTAACAACTAATTATACGTTGCCGTGTATGGTGCATTGTTATGTTCAATTAAGTAACTTCCGCAATCAATACTTTCAAGATTATTCATAAGTTAAACTCAGTTAATTAAGCTTAGCCAAACATACTCTCAGATTAGCTTTCATAGGGACCTGATTTAGTGCTCTACACTGTGACACTTGTTGAATCTATGTGTTAAAACACTAAAATCATGGGATTATTGAAGAGATTTGTATATGTATGATGTTATTATCTTAATGTTATAAGTTAATGTATCCCATTTACAAATCTAGTAATTGGTCCAACATACCATGGCTTGGACCCATTGCAACTAGCTAGTTATTAATTTATTCTCCATGGTAAGCATCAACAGTATACATTTTTTAGGAGAATTATGTAGGGGTGTTAGGTCTTGAGATCAAACAAGTGCATTATCAACCCCACCCAATAATGTCCTATTTTTATTTTGATAGGACCATATGTTTGCATAAAAATTTTCTCAAGTAGTGGTACTCTACTTTGATTACGCCGTTCACATTTTGAAGCATATTCTTATTTAACGTTCAGTGTGTTGACATCAAAAATTGCACTTTCAAAATTCCGAGTCCTGTGTTGATGTTCTGTGATCATATATAATGAATATATAGCAACAAACTCGATAGACAATATGGTTTAATGCGGGGTGGAAGGCTAAAGCAAACCTCCAAAACGCACGTTATGTTTTTCATCATGAATTTTTTTACAGTTTATAATACTCACTCACCGTTTACATGACGTAATTTATCTACATACGTGTTCGTTTATGGTACATTTTATTATCCTTTAAAGATGTTTGATTTGTGTGGTAATATCTACATCTCTATCATTAATTGAAAAAGAAAAAAACTCTGCACTAGAAATATATCGAGTGCCTCTAGCTTTTGTCTTTGTCTAGAATAGTGAATTAATGCATTGAATTTCAAAGTAATTTTCTCCACTCAAAAGGGAGTGTTTATGGACACATCTTGTGATCTTATAATCATGAACACAAAACAAGAAGGGCTTTTCTCATTGGCTGTGATTACATCATAGTAACGGGAAATTAAAGTAGCTCCAAAGGATTCTTGTCCCTCCATTTTTTGGAGATCAAAATTTACCCTTTCAAATAGCTTCCCACGCTGAATCTCTTTGAGCATGTAAATGTGGAAGGAATTCAGATTGGCCACCTGAGAGAGTCCGAAGGGACGTGTTCTTGGGTTAGTCACAAAATAGCATCTCTGAAAATATGTTTTCTCATTTTTTGTTATATCAGTAAGTGCGGTCCAGTCGAGCATGTCAAAATATTTTGAACGTGTTGTGTTCCAGGAGTGTACTATTGCCTATGATGCTCAAGTGTTACCAAACTCATTAAGGACTCATAATTAAGGTGCAACCCTAAAAAGGAAAATAAAAATATAACAACAAAAATAAAGGAAAAAAGAAAAAGGCTAGAGTTCAACTGTTTGACAGGGATTTGACAAGACATGTTGAGTGATCCAAACAGTTGCTGGTGAAAAGGCCAATACCAATGGTAAGATTTGGTTCCACTCGGTTGTGAAGATTGCAAGTGGAACCATGCAGATTGAGACATTCATGGTGTGGAATATGTATTCCATTGTACTAATGATAAATCAATGCTTTAAGAAGAAACAAAAAATTTTCCAGAAGACATACGAGATCTTGGATACATATATAGGATTCTCAGTTTTCCCATTCAAATTGGTATGTTTTTAGTAACCAAATAAGTGTTGTCCACTTCTATGGTTTGATTATTGTGCCTTTTGAGCTCATGAAGAGAATGCAATAGTGTATGCTGCTTTTTGTGTCTATATTATATGATTCATTAAGACGAAAAAGCATCCAGAATAATAATTTTTTAAGGTCATCTTAAACATTTTTTGCAGTTTCAATTAGACTTTATAAGTTCTACATAAACTGCAACATGAATAATAGATGTGAACACTGTATTTTTTCCTTTGATATGAAAATATAAAGAACCCTCCAATGGTAAAAGATTCATATGAACCAATAAAAAATTTGAATATCAAGGCTTTTTTTTTTTTGGGGGGGGGGGAATCACGATTTTTCAAGGTTGTCTTTACATTTTTTTTTCAAGGTTGTCCTATACATTTTTTGGGCAGCATTGCTTTCACAACATCTATAACTTCATGAATAATAGATGTACAGGAGTACCGGGTGAGAAAATTGTTTTTTGCTATACGAAATTTGAAAAATTCAACAAAATCCATTAAAATAATTCAACAAAACCCACATATATATAATTAAAAGAGCTTTGCATATGGGATTCAAAACCAAAAAATATTTTTGAAATCAATAATTTTCAAAGCTTATAATATATGGTTTTGTGATTTTTTGCTCATCTCAAATATATGTATAACTCAAAATATGAGCATGAGAAGGGATTCGAACAAGTGTTTCAATGGTTAGGTATTTACGTTCTAGGGCCGATGTCCTGAGTTTGAATCCCATCCTCCCCACCCTATTACCCCTCCCCTCCCCTCCCCTCCCCTCCCCTCCCCTTGTATAAAAAAAATATGAGCATGAGATGAGAATTTTGTTTTGACAAATGTTACATATACTACTTTTTGTACACTTAGGATACATAGCATTTGTGGTCGTCATGTCAACATTTTACATGGTAGGTCCCAGTCTTTCCACCCTAGCTAAAGACCTGGTGACCTGGCGCCTGGGGTCCAATTATGGTACTATCAATATCCCTCTATTGAGGTTGCTAGCTCCCTGACCACGCCGAGACCAACTCCCGGAAACCAGCTGGGAGACTACTTGTGTAACATTCCGTGAAATTTAAGCTACGTGGTCGCTATATTAGATGATGATGGAATAATTGCTTCTGTTACATTGAAAGATTTCAAGATTTATACTTAAATGGTATGAAAGAAAGAAAGTGGCTCGTGATTGACAAAAATCGAATTTCGGTGACTAAATTACAAGATTACACAAAGTAGAAGGATTTCTTGAACAATAAACTAAATACCTTAACATTTGTACGGCTCTCGGTGAGCCACGTGTCACAACGTGATTGACGGAACTCAAATTTCAATTAAAAACAACTAAATCTAAATATTATATATAGGGTTAAAAGGTCCTCCCAATCTTCCAAGCCCTCCCAACATTCCATCTTTCTCCTCTTTCATCCAAATTCGTCCAAAGCTAAGAAATGGGAAAGAATAATCCTTAAAACCCTCCAAAACATCATCTTTGTACTTGAAAAATAGTCCTTACCATATATAGAAAGATTGTAACTTCAAGAATATCTTTGATTAAGAAATTTTAAGACTTTAAGGGCATTTTTCTATGTGAGAAATATTCAATGAATGTTTGGGTAATCTTTGAAGTGAGTAGTACATGTATTAGTTCTATCCTTTTTCTATCTCTTGGCTCTCTTCTTCTCTTTGTATCTTGGATCTCTCTATGTGTTAATTGTATTTGACCTTTGATGATTGACGGTGCACCATTACTTTGGACAAACGATTGTTTCTTTGCTCTCTGCCATTGCTAGTGACGCTATATACCCGTTTTGTTTTGCTATTTGAATTGCTTTGTATGACCTTACTATGTGGTCTCGGCTATTTTGAATTGTTATTGAATCGTGTTGCTTATGGGTAGAGACTAAACTAGTGATGTGCCTGAACTTTGTATCTTTTTATCTTTGTGAATGACCTCCTTTGTGCATATGTATTGTTTTGCGTAGGCCAATGTATGTTGTTATTCACTGGGTACTTTATAATCACCCACAATCTTCTACAATCTTGTAGGTATTAGATTAAAAAGCTTTGTGACCGGATCGTCCCAAAGATAGAGAAGATACATATATGTGATTGAAATTTCGGTGTGTGATCGAGATTTCGTTGTGGGTGGTCGCGATATATTTAATTATCAGAGTGCGCAGCGAAAGCATCTCGATATTTTGAATTGTATTTGTAAAGTCTCGCCCTCGATTTTAAATTCTTAAACGCTTCCGCTACCGATATTTGGAGATGAAATGGTAAAGAAATTAGGGGCGTGACAACTTGTATGCCCACTTACATGACAACTTGTATGCCCACTTACATGCTTTATCTCATAAAGCTAAACATGCAATCACATTAAATGAAAAGTTAGCCTCTATCCTTTGTATGACATCGTTTAGATAGTTATTAGTCAACAAAGCTGGCACTTAGTTCCAGCTAATTGTACTTTCAAGGCCTCTCATTCGTCTGGCATTAAATACTTGTAATTAATATTACTTAATAAATTTAATAGTATAAATAAGAGGGGAAATGCTTCAAGCATTAACTCCTCCCGCTCCCAAAAAATCTTTGTCCCTTTAGGTTTATGTCTTTTTTAAATTTACCAATATCTCCACTTTAATTATTCAATCTAACTTGAATATAAGTTTCCTGTATAAACAAATTCGTTTGTTAGGTCAAAGTTGAGATCTAACGTCAACAATATTAATTTGTAAAATTTCATTAATTTTTTTACCTACCCCATGTGGGCAGATTAAAGTCTACCCCCTCCTACATGGCATGACATGCGTCTAAGAGGGAGTAGACTTTAATCTGCCCACATGGGGTAGGTGAAAATAACTAAAAATTTCGTGCTTAGATATTAAAGTAAGAATTAACATATTGATGCAATGTGTCCCATCCGTAAAAAAAACATGTACACATACTAGCTAGTACATCAAGATCGTTTTATCTTTTTATATATTATAAGTAAAATGGAAAAAAAAAAAAAACTCCAAATACATAGGAATCACCAAAAACTTTTTGGGTATAAAGCGGGATTATAGGGGTGGGGTAGGGTAACTCAAACTTGGAATATATTAGTAAGGTGCCTTTTATACCACCAGAACAAGCCCCATGGTTGCAATCACCCAAAACTATAAGAATAAATATATATATAATAATAGTAGTAGTAGTAAATATATATTAAGAACTAGTAAAAGTAATTTTTCAAGTTCTTCAAAAAAAAAAAGTTATTTTTCAAAACTATTCTATATACGGTCAAAATCCATATAAAGTAGAAATCCCATTTTTCTTTTTTCCTTTTCTGTAATTATTATTTTAAAAAACTGTAAGATCTTTCCAAATATAGAATTTATCGCCCATCAAAAAGAGTCAAACCGCTAACAACAAAAATCAAATAAGTAATTTTTAAACCAAAAATTTTAGGGATATATGAAAGAATGACATTATGAATAAGTGACGTTAAGGATGTGCCATAATTTTATTAGGTTATAAAAAAATATCTATGTGATCATCACTTAATAAAATTGTGACGAGGATATCCCTTATTAATATATATTTTTCATGTCTATTTAGAATCACTATTTTTAAACTATATATATGTATGTTTCCGCATCTTTGCACCATGAATCTCACAAAATCCATTCAACTCAAAGAACCAGATGGGAATGCCAATTTTTGTTCTTTTTCTTTTTTTTTTTTTAATTTAAAACACCATTAAGGCCTTGGTAGTTTTTAAGCCTCTAGCTCAACCCCATTTTGGTGTGTATATATTTATTCTTGGCACTTATTAATTGGTGTCAGAAATCGCTGTCTACTTTTTGAGGTGCAAAGAACGAAATGAATAACGTTTTAGTGCTTCTTCGCTCGTGGAGATGATATAACAGTGCATCATTAGTGGGAGTAATGGTAGGTCATGTAAATAATTGCGATAAAGAGTACATTTCATTTTCCTTACTTTCATCTATTTTTAGTTTTTGATTGATCCATTTAACATACATACGAGATCATATTCCTGTTTTGGCTACAACTGGCCGTGGTTCCGAATGTTTAGATAAAGGAATCAAGACTTAATACACCAGCCACGAATTAATCCAATTCACCTATACGGCCTAAGATGAAAAATATCTTTTATAGAGAATGAAACTGTGTATAATTGGTCGATAAAAATTTGGGTGGAAAATAACATATTTTATTGAAAATAATTTCCAAACTAGCGCACCCAACATGTACTCAGATTCAGATTATTTATTTATTTATTTATTTATTTCGTCAATGACTAATTTCTTGGAGATGCAATTTGACTAAACGACTCTTGAATCATTTGACAGCTGATAATGGGTCAATATGTTTTTTTTTAGCTTCACTCGATACATATATATATACACACACACACTAATTCTACCTCTCTTGATCGAAATAGGAGAATTAGATTTATTTTTAAAAGTTATTTTCTTTTCTTTTTAGCACATGATCCTTTGTGTATCATGTAAACAAGAAAGATTTAGATTAGAATATATTAAAAAAAAGGGAAGTGGCAACGTACCTTATTTATCTTTAGCTAACAACACTCAAAAGCCTCAATATATATCACTTTTATGAATCAGTGGGAAATGCATTATTATTCAGGTTGATGTAGATAAAGATTAATTACAAAAGACCCTGTGCATTTTTACACAAAATTTTCTTCTCTAGTTACGTTTACAAGTGAGATACATGAATGAATAGATGATCACTTTAGACAAACTTCTCAATTATCGATTGCCTTTTCAAAATTAGTAACTTAGAGAGATTGAGCAAATGACCCCAAATGATTAACAAGCACTTCATTGTACGTGCTGACGCGATCTTGTGCTAGACAGATTGTGTGAGCCTGAATTTTGAAAAAAAAAAAAGAAAAAGAAAACAAAATAAGAATAATAACGTGTCTAGAACTTTCTGTACGAGGCGTACAGATGAATAGATAAGAATACTTCTTCTGGGTTGGTAGGTATCCATCCACCCCTAAGAATCAAGAATTTCTATATGTGAGTCGAAGATAAAATATTACTAATTTATGATTTAAAAAGTTAAAAGTTGTTGCAGAACAACTTTTCATAATGCGTGCAATATCCATTTGGAAGAACTTAAAATAAAAAAAAAAAAATTGAAATTAATTACTGAACCAGAAATCAGCCATTAATCTGAGGTTTAAGTGCTCCACTTGATTAATTTCGTGTATATATACCATCTGCAGACTCCTTTACACGAAGGAATATATAAATATTCCTTTTGTATGTAATTTGATTGCCGCAAGATCGAAATGACAGCTAAAGTATATTACAATTACACCTCAACATGTCAAGTTCCATGAGATTCGAAACGAATTCCATATATGAGATATTTGGATACATAGGTATAGTGGTATCCTAGTCGATATTATTTTAAATGAGTGAGGATCTCTGTAATAATTAAAATATAGCCCTAGTCAAATACGGGATGAAGCCTAAAGTTCTTAAGTACTCATAAATTCACGCTCTAAGGTTTCAATCATTCAACTAATTAGAAGTAATATCGATTGGATTAACATACGAGAATGAGAAAAAGAAAATGAAAATTTTTATGAAAATAGTATTGTCTATATATACTTTTAAGTATTACGAACTCAACATAGATAAGATTGAGTTAGTCGCATTCCTAGTTAAGTTTGAATTTTGATTTATGTATCTTGTACCTTGTAACTACGTATAAGAAAATAGATTAATTCTCAAAAACAAATAATTGAAAAATATTCTAATAAAAATGATATACTTAACTACTATAAGAAAAATACTGAATTCTAAACATGATGGTTGGCTGTAAATTGTAATGATGCATTTCATTATTGGAGAAACCACAACAACGATACCGATATCTTAGATGTCAATATTTTGCTACATGAAAATTAAGTATCTCTATATATATATATGCACTATCTACTACACACAAAAAGTATATAATTAGAATTTAGAAGTGCGTCTTATAATTGCTGTATATATTATTACTGATTTTTTATTGAAAAGAATATGGAATGAGGCATTATAATAAATGAATCGTAATTTTAAAACAAAATTGAAGAGCCAGTGAATTAATTCAATACATCCATGAATATACTTGTCAATCTTAATTAAATGAACTGGTTGGATGAATTTGTCAATTTATAATGATCATATAAAAGGTTTAAAAAAATTATCAAGATAATGATGTTTAAATAAATTAAATATATATTGGAAAAAAAAAAGTAAGGTTACTACTAAAAAATGTTAATATCTAGCTCGGTAAAATCGTCCAAACGAATCTTTAGTTAAAAAAAAAAAGGAAATCCAACGAATAATTCTCACATGGCGTGATATTTAATTGAATTTAAAATATGTCAAATAAATTAACTATGCACTATAATAATAAATAAAAAACGTGGAATTTATATCAAAATGGAAATAGTTAATTAATCCAATAAATGAATGTAATTGGATTTTGAAAACTACAATTAAATCAAATAGGTGGAATGAATTTGTCTAATTTATATTGATGATTATTAAAAGCTTCAAAAAGAAACACACACAAGCATATAAGTAGGTTTGTTGTGTCAGTTCATATACTTACGGAAAAGTACATGAATTTTATTTGTTATTATATGGTATTCTTAATTTTTTGTTTTTCTAAAATAAAATAGAATATGTCATATTAATACTTTTACAAAGAATGCTGAACTAATATATTGAATTACAACACCCCCAACCGCTAACGACAAGCCTTTTTTCTCTCAATAACTGAAAACAAAAAAACACTTAATTCAAATTAACCAAATACTAAGAATAGAGAAAAACATAATATAAACATTTGCAGAAAAAAATAGGCGCATTGTAATTCCCTTCTTTTTCGGGGGTTAAATTTGGCATCTTAATAATGATTAACAGGAGAAACTAATAGCAGAATATGAAAAGTTACTTTCCTGCTACTGTTCAAAATCTGATGTGAGATCTTGTTACTCCTCCAACAATCAATTTTTAAAAAATTTATCAAAGACTTTAATTAGCTTTAAAAGCAATTCCAAATGGAAGCTTAATATTAATATTTGTAAGTAAAATGTACATTAAAAAATATATATATTTGTAAGTAAAACTGAACCTAAAGTTGAATAGTCATGAATGGCTTATTTTAGCGACAAAAATATGTATTTTTCTGAATAAACTTGGAATTGACTTCATAATTAGCTAGCTAGGTTTATTATTATATATAATTATTATTTTTTTCAAATGATTTATTCGTGGCAGTTGTTAGTCGTAGGAGAAGTTTTTTCAAACGGTTTCATGTACCAGAACTCAAACTGAATACGATTTGACTATGTTCGAAATTGAAACATTTACACGTTTACATGAATATCTAAACTAATTGTTCTAGACCAATGATTCGATATGATATACATGTTTATGATTTGGCAATTTTCGCCTGTTTGGCTTAACTTAATTTGACATGATGATTAAATATGCCTACACTCGAAGCTCCATTTCAACATTTTTCATACGTCATATTTTTCCCATGATTACGTAAAGCGTGTTCTAACCTGTAGTAATGTAGTATCATATTACATGATTTGTTTCAACATGTCTTCATTTACGTGACATCTAGATTAGATTATGTTGATTATTTAATTACTGCAAAACATAGAAGAGTTTAATTATATATTTCCTAATTATTCACTCTTGAGAGAAATTATGTCTGTGTGTATGTACGTATATATGTGAAAAAAATTAGAAACAATGAAAATAATATGTGATAGCAAGTCTAAAATATCATTTTACTATGTTTAAATAAAATTAGACATTCTCGGCTTGTTTTCTAATGATTTTCTTGGCAAAAGTGATTTTCTTAAAGAACGTGTAGTTACGAACTTAGATTGAGTTGAAAAGTTAAATATCATATGTTAAAAAGTAAAATACATAGTTAAAAGATGTGGAAAAAAATTTGATTTTCTAGAAAATTTTCATAAAATACAAAAAAAAAAAAAAAAAGTTTGCTCTTAAAGAGACAAGTTGACACACATTAAGTTCTATATCCAAATTAGTTAAGAAATCGTTAATATTGGATTATTATAGTGATGGTCTTGCTCCGCAAACGAACACTAATACGCATTAGATATTTTTTGTCAAATCAAATACAACCGGCAATTAACATAATGACAATGACATTATTAAGGCCGTTGTAAGATCACTACTTGTATCTATATATGACTGTATAAGCCAGTATAAGCCATGCGACTCGTTTCTTCTATAACTTGTACATGTATATCATCATGTGTGATATCATATAATATCTATATCAAAGTACAACATACTAATTAATGCATGCCAAGCACGCGTTCTTTAGCCTTTAGTTTGAATATATAATAATTAAACCCATAACTAAACCCATTTTAGCAAAACACGTTTCTAGTTAAAAATCAAGATTCACAATACGTTTCTTTTCCAAACGTGCAAAACCAAACTTACCATGCGAATGCGGTGAAATATATTGTGTGCCTTGTCTATTTATATACACCTCCAATGTCACTCTCTTGCCTTGTAAACTCATTTTTCTCTGCTTCTTTTCCCTCGACCTCTGCCGTCTTGAAATTATGGTCAACTTCTCGAAGGAGCTTGAAGCGCAGCTCATCCCGGAATGGAAGGATGCGTTTGTCAACTATAGGCAACTCAAGAAACAGGTCAAGAGGATCAAGTTATCAAGGAAACCAATGCATGTTTTGGATTCAGACTATGATTTTGGCCGCTCCATTTTCGACCCCGTGAGGGGTTTCATTCATAGAATCTTCAGCTACAGGCTCAGCAATATTGGGGAAGATAAGCCTGACATTAACGCTGATCAGGTAATTTGCGTGTAGCTGCAGAAATATAATTGGCACTTTTCTCACATTATTAATCCACTTTTATCTGATATTCACGTTTCTTTTCGGTTTCGCCTGCAATACTCTCCAAAAGTTGGCAGAAAATGTGAAAATAAGTCCCAACAGATTTTCATCATAATATAGGAAAAATTCCTGAAATTTTTATGGATTCTAATTTCAATTTTTGATGAATGTGTAATACTTTAGGCGTGAATTTATGGGTTTTTGAATCAAATTTAGATCCGCTGAAAGTAGAACATAATTCCCGATGAGATTCTGACAATAATCACCTAATCAGATTGCTATGGTGATATCATAAAGTGTTCACTTTCTTGGTGTTTTATTTCGTTTTGCACGGAACTCCATCGGTTAGCTGTCACTTGCATCATGAAACTATCGTGAATAATGTAACAACCCCGAAAAAATCAAAATCAGAAGATTTAATCAATGATTATTAGTGTTAATCTCTTAATTACAGACGATGAACAGGGCCAATGGAGGAGAAGATAGAGAGGAAGAAGAACATGATCAAGATGACGAAGAGTATGAAATCTTTTCTGAAGAAGATGAGGTAATTAATTGTAACTTATCACTTATAATTGGGTTTTATTTTTTTTCCGTGAAAAAAGGGAAAAAGATTCGAGGTTTGGACGTCTAATTCTGGGGTGCATGAATAGATTAACGAGTTCTTCAAAAGATTACGCGAGGAAGTGAATAAAGTGAACCAGTTTTACAAGACTAAAGAGAAAGAGTTCCTGGAAAGAGGGGAGATTCTGAATAAGCAGCTTCAGATTTTATTAGATCTCAAGCAAGTTTTAAGTGACCGGCGCAGGAAAAATCGAGCTGAAAGTTTCAGATCTGCGAGCTTCTTTTCTCGCTCGAATTCATCGTCTACGCCGGACTCCAATTACTCGGGTGAGTTATTCTGGCTTTTAAGGGTAGCCAACATATATGTTTATAACTTATCTGGTGCCAGCCGTTAGAACTAAAACGGAATTGTATATATATTACTCCGGTGAGTTTCTCGGGCTTTTAAGGTACCCCATATATATGTTTATAAATTATCTAGTGCTAGCCGTTGACGTCAAAATGGAATTGTATATATATGTTAGCAAAATAATGTGCTCTAACATCGTTAGCGTTCTATTTCTCTAGAACTAGAATAAATAAATAAAAGTATGGAATATGGTTACATTACATTGGTATGTACGGTATATACTATAGATTCTTTATAAATAAATAAATGTTATCACGTTTGAGTTGCTATAGATATAGGCATAGAGTTCGGTTATATATATCAGTTCAGTTTCGAAATCAATTACCGGCTGATTCGATAGTGGAATAGGCTAGAGGCAGATGTTAGGGTTTTTATTGGAACACATCATTTGGTTGATTGATAACATATGTATCTACGAATAGAAATGTAAATTATTTTTATTTTTTTTATTAATTTCAAAGAATAAATTAAACACTAAGGCATCAACTAATTATTAATATGTTTTGTAGAAAGCCAGAGTACGGATTACTCTGATAGCCCAACGGAGAGCCAAAGGGAGGATGTAATTGCAGCATTGGAGAAAAACGGTATTAATTTCATTAACTCGGCGGCGCGTGGGAAAACAAAGAAGGGCAAGCCTAAGGTGGCCATGAGAATCGAAATTCCGGCCACGACTCCTACACGGACCATATCCGCTGTTACATCGATGCTTTGGGAGGACTTAGTCAACAATCTGAAGAAGGAAGGAATCGACGGCAGAGGCGGAGAATATATCAACAAAAGAAGGATACAATGTGCCGAAAAGATGATAAGAGGGGCTTTCGTGGAACTCTATAGAGGCCTTGGTTTACTCAAAACGTATAGGTAAAGTTTCGCAACACCCTCTGTATGTGTATATTATTTGATATATAGTACTTGTTTGTTAGAATATTTTGATACAAAAACTTGTACTTGTGACTCAATTGTAGCGATGATATTTAAACTCATGAACTATATTTTTTTGTTTTTTTGCAGCTCACTTAATATGATGGCTTTCACAAAGATACTAAAGAAATTCGACAAGGTAACTAATAATACTTAAAAATGAAATTAGTTTTTATGTAATTTCAGTACCGTTATAACCCATAAAGAGTATAATTAATTTGAAAATTGATTATAATTGTTAATAGCAAGCTGTACCCACTCAATTAGCAGGGATAGACGGGTGGCTTGTCTATTCATCATTTTTAGAGAAAAAAGGCCATCTTTTATTTTTCGTAATTAATACTGCCACTAAAAATGAAATTGTTTAATTTGATCACGAATAGACCACGTCATTTTGGTAACAGATTACTTTTCTCTATTTCGTGAAGTTGTAAATGAAAAGCACCACCAAAGTGATTCTGGAAATTAAGATAGTATGCTAAATTCGTTTAGTTGTCACATTAAGGATAAAAGAGAGATAACAAATTATTATTCGGTTTCTAATTGTATTGATCTGTATTTAACTGAGTGCCATTTTTTACTTTCTTGAAATGGCATCCATGCATTAATTTAAAATTCTGATTTGCAAATCTTATTGGGCATTTCCATGTATGTATAGGTATCAAATAGGCAGGCATCGGCAAGTTACCTCAAAGAAGTGAAAAGATCACATTTCATTAGTTCTGATAAGGTAAGATGATGGTTTACACATGATTAATTAATGACGTGTTTAGTAAGAAATTGTGCCTTACACTGCTTAATTTTTGTGGTCCTATAAAGATTTATCCACAGTAGTGGTTTTTAGTGCATCCAATTTGTTGTGGTTATAAAACGTTTTATCTTAAAATACTACATCCAAAAAGGGACAATTAACTAATTAATTAATAATTGATTAAAGTAATCGTGTTTGTGCAATTAAAGGTGGTAAGACTAATGGACGAAGTGGAGTCCTTATTCACACAGCACTTCGCCAACAATGACAGGAAAAAGGCAATGAAATTCTTGAGACCCCAACAACAAAAGGATTCTCATGTTGTCACTTTTTTTGTTGGTAACTCTCTCTCTCCCTCTCGAACAAACAAACATTTTAAGATGATCAATTAGTATTTGTCTTTATTATCAAGATAATACAGTCTCATGTGTTGTAAGTGTTTCATTTTAACAATAAATTAGGCCCTTGTATCTGGTTCTTTGTCGATAGGGTAGAGTTTTCGTCAATATTTTCATTGTTAATTAAGAACATGTCATTAGTACTTAATAGAGTGATATGATTTATTTCATATTTTTTATAGTTAAATAAAAAAGAACATGCCAACACCGAATGAAGTAATGTATATTCAGAAACACCTCAAAGGGGTCGGGTTGGGCGTAATTTTACTTTTCAGTATCATGGTTTAGCTAGGAATAGGAACGAACGAAGTAAATATCCCAAACCCCGAAAGAAAAATGAAACATATTTACTTAAATTATTATGGTTTCTCTTGACCCTTGTGCTAATGCGAAATTAAGACATGTTTCATATGGATTGATAAGAGAAAAAAAACTCAACCAATCTAGTGAATGAATTAATTAAGCCAAACGTGATAATCCTTTCTCGACTTTGACTTGCCCAAAAGGCCAAACTCATAGTGAAAGTTGTCACTTTTGGTGCTGCAGGTTTATTCACAGGTAGTTTTGTAACATTATTCATTGTATACGCAATATTGGCACATTTGAGCGGTATGTTCTCTGCTGCAACCGAAGCAGCTTACATGGAAACTGTCTACCCGATTTTCAGGTAGCAGCCCTCTTTCTTCATATGCTTTCATGCATTCTCCAGCCTCAACCCACCCCATCCGTTGTAACTGCCTATAATCTGGCACCATTCACACAACCAACAAGTTGACAGGTTATTCTATCTACCGATACACATAGAATGGAATAACGTGGCTACCAGACAAACCGTGTTCAATTCAACTAATCAAACATCTTTTGATATGACAAATGATGTCCCTCATAGTAGTTTTGACTGAATGAGCTCTAGCTAATGGTAGATAGCCATAAGAATTTGCAAATTAATACACTTGATTATAATGAAGTACTCTGCGGCTTGGCTATCATATAGATACTTGGCTCTTCCCATTTTTATCTGCCACATTGCGAAATGTGAGTTTGTTTTAATTTATAGTAACTAATAATATGCTAAAGCTATCAAGTTTATGCATATGCAGCTTGTTTGCATTGCTTAGCTTGCACTTGTTTATGTATGGATGTAATCTGTTGGTGTGGAAGAGCACAAGGATCAATTACAACTTCATATTCGAATTCCAGCCCAACACAGCCCTTAGATACAGAGATGCTTTCCTCATTTGTACCTCTTTGGTTACTGCTGTCGTCGGGGCTATGATCCTCCACCTCATCTTGATCTCTCGTGGCTTCTCAGCCCGTGAAATAGACAAGATTCCAGGAATTCTCCTACTGGTTAGTGAATGTTCATTGTAGAATGAATTACTATCCAATGCTGCCTACCAAACTTGCATGCCTTTTGGCCTTTTATGTGAAGTTTTTTTCAATAATTTGTCTTTCAAATCCCTAATCTGTGTCTACTGCATTTCAGATCTTCATTGCCTTGCTCATATGTCCCTTAAACATCTTCTATCGTCCAACGCGTTATTGTTTCATCAGAGTTGTACGTAACTTAGTCTGCTCTCCGTTTTACAAGGTACTTCTGAGTTCTGATTATATAAGTGTACAAGCTTAACTGACATCTCAGCAGGCTAAGAAATTGTTTTCATCTCTGATAAATTGATACGCAGGTTTTGATGGTGGACTTTTTCATGGCCGATCAACTTACTAGCCAGGTAGCCTTTGTGTACTGATATTACACAATTTATGCTGAAGAGTAACAGTCCTATCCTAACACTTTACCAAGCACATATTCTAACATTTCTCTAATAAGACTGAGTTGGATATCGTCCTGTTTCCTGGTTTTGGTATCATTTGACAGATTCCATTGTTGAGGCACATGGAATCCGCATCCTGCTACTTTCTTTCCACGAGTTTCAAGACAAACAATCCCGAGACTTGCAAATCTACTAAGCTATACAGGGAACTTGCTTATGTTATCTCCTTTGCACCATACTACTGGCGCGCCATGCAGGTAAATTCACGGTCTTATTTGCTCGTTTCCTTGCATCAGCTACAATTGAAGAACAGATTAACCACATGGACCAAATACTAGGACTGTCTCAAAACAGAGTATTCTTGCTAAGAACTTGGCGTTTTTCTTTGATTTGGATAGTAAAATCGCATTTTTCTTTGATTTGGATAGTAAAATAGAACTTCCCCTTAATGATCTCTGATGCAAAACCAGTGCGCAAGACGTTGGTTTGACGAATGTAATCCAGACCACCTGGCTAACCTCGGGAAGTATGTCTCTGCCATGGTGGCAGCCGGGGCAAGGTTGACCTATGCCAGGCAGCCCACACAATTGTGGATGGTCATTGTTGTGTTGACTTCCTTTGTAGCCACAGTTTATCAGTTGTATTGGGATTTTGTTAAAGACTGGGGACTTTTGAAGCCAAAATCCAAAAATCCATGGCTCAGAGATGATCTGATATTGAAGAATAAAAGCATCTACTATGTATCAATTGTGAGTTCCCTTCTCCCCTTCTTTCTCTTTAACTATCAGGCATGTTTGATACAAAGTACTAAACAATATTGCAGTATACAACAAACAAGAAACTGATATTTCAATTTTAGGCCTTGAACTTTGTCTTGAGAGTAGCATGGGTGGAGACTGTGATGAAATTCAATGTTGGCGTGCTCGAGTCACGGTTACTCGATTTTTTCCTGGCCTCATTAGAGGTCGTCCGACGTGGACATTGGAACTTCTATAGGTACTACCTCCTCAAGGTTTCATGTTTTCGTGTTCATATGCTTTATGTGGTCGTGGAATCAAAGTGTTCAAACATAATTGTGTGCATAAACTCTATTAACTTCATGACTGGACAGATTGGAGAATGAGCATCTGAACAATGTTGGAAAGTTCAGGGCAGTGAAAACGGTTCCCTTACCATTCCGCGAGATGGATTCTGATGGTTGAAATTTCTACTGGATACTTGTACAAATGCAAGAACTTCCAATCACATATTTGATGGATTGGAAACTTGTTGTTTCATGGAGGAACCCTTTATTGATCAAGCATTAACGAAAAAGCTTGAGCCGTAAGTCTATCTTTAAAACCTCACAGGGACAGCACTCAGCTATGGTCAATACAAAAGTTCTTCATTTCTACCAAAAATTGATTGCGTGAAAGTATTTTTAGTTCCCGTCAAAAATCAAAATCATTTGACTTGCCACGGAATTCAACTGTACTAGGAGAATCTTTTTGTACATTTTATAATGGTGGCAATTCATGTGCTTTTTTCTGATTGATGTTCTAGTTCTATCTTCAGTTCCTGTATTATTAGTACCAAGTTTTTACATCAGATCCTCATCTGAAGAGCATATCATCTCCAGCTTCCAGCTAATGTTTGGCATTATAAGATCAAAAATTGGAATCTTTGTTGCCCAAACAATATCCTGATTGTATTATTTTTTCTTATTCAACAAAGTATGAAAAGGCAGAATACATGTAAAAACAATTGTTCTTACTTGCTTTTCGGTCTCTCGGCTATCTTTTTTGAGAGGCAATACGAAGTTGTTTGAATGGTTATCATAGGATTGACTCCAACAGCACTTGGAAGAACGCTAGCATCGCAAACGAATAAGCCTGATGCTTCCCAACTCTCTCCATTTTCATCGACAGCACCAACCTCTTCATTAATCCCCATTCTGCAGCTTCCCATCTGATGTGCCGAACAATATAGTGACCACTTATCGACCAAAGATTTAGGTCCTCCCGGGGCAGTAACTGTGTCAAGAAACTCCTCCAACTCTTGGTTGGTTATGCCTTTGCATTTCAGCCTTTGTCCATCACTTCGATGAGTGCCCACCTCAACTGCCCCTGCTGCTACTAGAATCCTTAATGCTTCCCGCAATCCCACCTTAATGTTATCTTTGTCCAATTTGTCAAAATTATAACTGATTCTTCCTTCTGATGTAACCTCTCCGGAGCCTATATCTCGAATCATTGCAAAGAGATGAGCCGTTCTAGAGTACTTAACAATCCTGTTCTTTAAGTCCATTCCAGACACCCAAGGACATAATGCAGCAAATGATCCGGGCCCTAGAATAGGAGATTCTATAATTGCTCTTGCATTTGATCCAGCCGATCGAACTTTATGTACCAAGGTGATTATACCTCCGTCGTAAATCTTTCCTTTGAGGTCGGAATTGGACTCTGGAAAGTATCCCCACGCCATCAGGACTGGATGAAGATGAAGATTCCGACCAATGTTTTTGTTTGTTAAACCACTAGCAATCATTAATGGCGGTGTCAAGAGAGAACCACAAGCAGAGATTGTGACCTTAGCCTCAATTTGTATCCTCTTTGTAAAATCTGCGTTCATACTTTTTGCAATCACTCCCAGGCACTTCCTCTGCCTCGTACTCCCAGAGTCGTTCTTTTATAGTACAAATCTCTCAGCCTTGCATCCAGTTATGATCACTGCACCACAATTTACAGCATCAACTAGCCAAGTAGTATCAGTCCCTTTTTTGTCACCCCTTATACAGCCATAGCAACAAGAACCACAGTAATGACTTTCTGAGGAATTTCGTGGGACGGAATCAACTTCAAGTCCCAGTTTCTCGCACCCTTTTCGTAAAATCTGATTCTGAAACCCTTCTTGGACACAATTCTCTGTAACACCTAGTCTTTCACAAACAATATCCATAGAAGAAGAATACAGAGAACCTGCAAATATTGGAAGTTTGTGATCTTCAGCCCATTCTTGAAGCACAGAATTTGGTGGTTTGATACAGGCTGACCAATTAACAGCAGATCCACCACCCACAGTTGATCCAGCAAGAATCATTATTTTTCCATCCAGGGTTGCAAGAATTCCACCAGCTTCATAAAGCTGGGTCATCGAAGGGCCTTCTAGTGCAGAATAATAGATCGGAAGAGCACCATCCGAGTAAAATAATTTCCTTTTTCCAGAACTACAACTTTCTGGCCTGAACTTGCAAGAACAGCTGCTGCAACACCGCCACCGCAACCCGAGCCTACAATTACAACATCACATTTGATCTTGTACAAGTTCTGCAATGGATCCTCTGTGACACTGAGGCCTTTCTGGACAAGAGAACTGACAAATTCTGACCTGGTTTCATGCATTGTCTCTACTATTCCTTTTCCAAGAGGTCTTTCTTCAGGCATGTTTGAAACATTTTCAGCATTGTCTACCTCATAGTCCATGGCTTCCCATGCTGGATTTTTCGAATCTTCTCCAACCTAAAACAGATAATTATTAAAATTTTATGCTTTGTGAATCAATCTCTAGCAGCATTAGCATATTGGATTTCACTGAAATAGCAAGAACCCAATATCAAACAGTAATAAATCATCCTATCTTGTTTATGTACTGTGGAATCCTATCGAATATATGCATTCAAAGGTTTACAAGGAACCTTACCCGAGTGAAGAAGACAAAGAGGCACAAGATTCTGATGAATACAAATGCCAGCCTGATAGGAGTAAGAAGCCAATTCTTGAACCAGTACTGAATAACAGCTTCCCTTTTCTGCAGGGGAATACTCGAGAATTTGTTCACATATGGCCATTTGTTACCAAAACAGAGAGTTCCACAGATCAATAAAGTCCCAAGCCTCATCGAAAGAATCATTAACATCCCTCTGACAATTAATTTAGCTTCCAAGAATCCCCTCTTTGTCACAAGTTCTGCAACCTGCACATACACGTTGAAGATATACGAGAAACTTCAGTTTCAGGCTTTTATCAGCAACCCTATAGAGAGTTCATGTTCTGCAGTGCATCAGACACGTGTATGCTCTATACATACCTCGTCTGGTACAGGATACTGCGATCCGGAAGCATTGTAGAAGGACTGAATAACCCTTTCAGATTGATCATTCTTTTCAGCAAATTCCTGGGAATTCAATGGTAAAGAAGGGATCATAACTTCACAAATACTGGTGAGAGTCTCCATGTCTGATGCAGAAAATCCATGGCTATATTTGGTTTCTCTCCTTCCACCTCTCAGTAAAGGATGAGACTTCCTCTCCATTGACAAATAATATTTTGGTTTTCTTGAATGTATAACAACAAATTAAAGAATGGAATCCTATGTATGGTGAGAATCAAGATTGGATTGGATTAATTTTTTTTGTCAGTATTTTCCGATATTTATAGCATTTCTTGGTCTGCCCCACCCCATCACGCAGCCAGAAGGGTAAAATAAATTAAAAGAGAGACAAATTGTTAAGGTGTACAAGTAAATTCCACAACTTGATAACCCACAAGTTTTATATTATTAACCAAAATTCAAAACCACACACTCAATTTCCACAAGCAAAGTCATAAATGTCGACCCAAAATGGAGTTATAATTAGTTCATAATTCAAGTTTTAATAGGATTATTATAGATTATCTTTATTGCCTGTATGTTTCTTTACAATGTTCCTTCAACATTTCATGTATTAAAGTTGATGTTATATGGTACCCACAAAAAATCGAAAGACGATGAACGGGATGCTGATATGGGCAGTTGGATTTCGTTTTCATATGGTTCATTTTCTTGCATTCAATGCGGCGAGTGGTTAACAAGAGAAGATTCAAGTAAATTCTACAGATTTTACGGCTATAAATATTTGATGGGCAAAAAGAGTTGGGAAGAAATGGCTTGTTCAGCGTAATGGGTTGGTTTGGTTCTTGTTCCCATAAGATTAAGACAAGGCTATAGATAAGATAAATAACTCGTATATGAATACCAAAATATCAATTCAAAATGTAATTAATTGATAAGAACCCGAGAAACTTAATATTCAATCCGTCAAGTAGTTTCTTTTTAATACAATTGAGGAAGTTCATAGAGGGGCATTAGCATATATAGAGTCGGCAACAAATAAGTAATGGGTTGTGCACGAGAAGTGTCTAGCTTGTAGGTTGTAATGCCCGTGAATTAAAGTTGGTTTCTTGTTGCCAAATTCTAAGGGTTTGGTTAAGTTTGTTGATTTTCATCGTTTATAGGCTTTCCCTCTAATAAAGGGCTTTGTCTTCATAAAGGGCTTTGTCTTCTAACCGTTTCTAGTAAAATCTTGGAAGTACATCCACCAAAAGACATGGATCATGGATGGTTGAATTCGGATCATCCGTCTAACGTAGTTCGTAGTTCATAGTTCACATACACGCACGCCTTCATTGGAACTTTAAATATCTCTTGTTTTTTCTTTCAAAATGTCAAGATTTTTGTTTTGATTGACTTTGAATGTTTAAATGCAGCGATTATATCATATTTATTTTTATGTTAAATCAATCTTTCCAGACTTCATTGCTGATTGGTAGATTAAAGAAAAAAAACTCACCCCTCAAGTTTGACTCTGATCACAATATATGGGATTGGATAGCAGTTTACCAATTTGTTTAATTATATTGTTAATTTAATCAAGTTGCAAATGATGTCGTACCGCCTACATTGGAAGTAGTCCTTTTAGAGCATGAAAATATTACATTATACATGCAGATGTATCTGAATTTTACTTTTTTAACAGAAAAAATTAGTCAAAAGGGCAGTTTTGCATATATATATATATATATATATTTACATTAAGGATGTCTAAAGTCACTGTTCTACTTCCATATTGTTTGAAAGGACACACTAACTATATATTAATCTAATTAACATGCATAGATAATTGGATGATATTTTTTCTTTGTTTGTCTAGGAAAGTGATGTGACGTACTATACATATATAACTATGTTTTGTGTATGAAATTGATGTCCAGATGTCTGTGAGTGTTGCTCGTTGTTTAAATTCGAGACATTTGAAAAGAAATAAATTTATTATTATCGAATCTTGACTTTTCATGCGTTGAATATTTCGTTCATTGGCCATTAGCTAGGATTACTTTTTTCATGATCTTTATACTAGCATTATGCTTTTCATGAATCTTTAAAATTTTTTTCTCAGAATCTGTTAATTTCATAGCGTTTGGCAACACTTCTTAACATTAAAAGCTACTCCTGGCTTGGATCCTTCTATTTCCATGGTTCTGAATATGTTGTTGAAGATATTATCATATAAGTAAAGATTTTTCTAATGTTGTAAGCTTTTAAATGAAATGATACAATATGATATTCAGTGTTGGAGCTAGGGGTGCCCACCCCATTAAAAAAAAAAAAAAAAAAACAAGGCTACTTTTTTACCCTTTGAAAATTGAAAAAATATAAAAATATATATATATATATATCTATTGCTTCAACTTAGGGTTCAAGTTTCAACTACCTCTCCAACCATGTTCTGACTATGCCAATTGTTATTTCACCCACTAGTTGATGAAAATTTCTAAGCAGAGCTAACTGTTCCCTTATGGAGTGAAAAAGTGTCATATGACCTCCTGTTATTGGGGGATCAGGGTGGCATTTTTTCATTCTATAAGGAAGAAGTTAGCTCTCCTTAGACAGACCACTGATTGACTCTATCCATTGTTTATTTATGAAAAGAAATTTCACACGATAAACATTTGATAAATGTGTAACTCAACTCAACATTTTGTACCATTAAAATTAATAGATCTAATTCTTCCCCCAATGTGGCTCATTGTCTACTCAGTATGATTGTCAAAACCGGGCGGAACATATGGGTTGATTGTATCCCTTTTTCCTTGCTTCATATTTTGGAGGAAGTACTGATTAATGAATAAACTAAAAAAAAAAATCATCTCCCAAGTCCATATTGCATTAAAATTTTAGATGATATAGTTATTTCATTGTTACTTCTCTTTAATGATGATGATGATGGTGAC
>CAVNYN010208206.1:0-50731 GCA_963692815.1 Nyctanthes arbor-tristis | reverse complement strand
CCCCCCCCCCCCCCCAAAAAAAACAAATGATGGGCCTCACTCAAAAATTTTAATTCTCAGATAGAATAACCCCCCCTTAAGAAACAGACCCCCCCCGCCCAAAAAACCCCTTCCCCCAACCAACAAAAACCTCTCGCCAGTCGCCATCGTTCCCCAGTGGATGTGGAGCATCACCGCCGGGCGACGGACACCAGCCGCCACCCCAAGAACTTCTCTCGGTCCCTGGCAACGAACCCCACAAAATCGCCGGCGACCAACTCAGCGACGAATTGCAGCAGCGAAGGTGTGGACCCGGCCTCCTCCCCCCCCCCCCCCACAAAACTCAGTGCCTGCAACCGACCACTTAGCGCTGCCCAGCAGAACCCCCTTCCCCACCCCCCGCCGCTGCCGATCTCTCTGAATTTTTTGCAGGTAAATCTCTCTAAATTTTTTCAAGAAAATTACTTATCTCTTAAGGAAAATCAGAACTCTTTTTTCTTTAATTACGCCTCAATGTCTCTCAGAATTCTTGCAAATTTAAACTTCTTTCCAGTTTATCCTCTTTATTTGTCTGAACACCTTATCCGTATGCATCGATGAGCAGGATGTGAGGATGAAGTTGTGGCTGCTTAAGGATGGTATGGGCACTGTTCAAGGCCCCCAATTCTGCATTTTCTCTTAAAAAATTTACTCCTCGATAGTACAAATCTTGCTTGTATGGTCTGCATGCTGAAATTCTAGGGGCATTATTTACTCCTTTCTTGTTGAGAAAATTATGACATTATTCTGTCATGGCTAAAATTTTCTTCGGTTTTGAAATTTTAGCGTTTCCTTGCTAACGTTTCTTGGTAATAAACTGTGTACTCGTAAAACAAATTCAGAGGATATGCTAACTTTTAGAAACAATGCATATACTCGGTTGGATGATAGCTTCCTTATATTAGTACATTGAAATCGAACCAACAGTTGGTCCCACTGCAAGCAGTATACTAGCTTCTTTTATCTTTTAAAGGTCTTCTTGATTTGACTGAGTTGCTTGTTAATGTATTTGATTAACTGGGTTTCAGTAATCTGGATTTTAATTGATTGATTTAATTTGGCGTTTCCAGTAATCTGGATTTTAATCTGGATATCAGTGCATTGGTTTCTGTAGTCTTCTACTAACAACTCTAGTTTGCTCCAAGAATCATGGTAACTGGTTTTTCGTTTTTTTTTTTTTTTAGCTAGCCTTTTTATTTTGGTTAAACTTCTAGTCTTAATTTGCTTCGTCTAATTAGCTGCTGAAGCCTGAAAGATATATAATTTATTTGGTTGCTTCGAGTTATTGCTTCTTGCAATCGTGTGGTTCACGAGTGACAAATTTAAATTTTTGATCTGGCAATGCTAGTTTACCTTCATACTTATCAAGGCTGTTCTTTCAATTGATTTGTTTGTCTTAGTTGAAATTGACATTTAGGAAAATGTTGGTGAAGAATCATGTCTGTATTAGACTTTGAACTAATTTTTGCTTATGAGTTTGTAAATTGCAACATATAGTTGAGGACTCTAGATATGGGGAAAACTCTTAGATAAAAATGAAACATCCATTTATTTTGTCCACCTCTAGAAGGTAGAAGCAGGCCACCTCTAGAACGTAGAAGCAGGGAAAAATATTCTTTACTATGTATCATGTTACTTAAACTAACCTTACTCTAATTCAAACCATCTTAAATTTGAACAGAAGATCAAAATCATTTCAACAAATAATAGAACAGAGGCTTCAATTTCATATAATTGTAACCCTTCAGACCTCATTTCAACAAAAAAAGTAATAGGATGGCTCTTTTAAAATCTAAGTATAACAGACACATCATTCAGTTATTCCAATCACTAAAACATCTAACTAAACCATTCAATGACAAAATAAGATTCAGACCCATTTTTCCATGTTCCACTGTGTAAGCCAAATCAATTCAACCAGTTACAAGTACGAAAGTCCTGAAATCCTATTAACTACAGTTAAACGGAACATTTTCAGTTCGACTCATATTCCTTATACATAGCATTTGGCAAAATTACCCTAAGAAGCACAAAGAATAGAAATCAGAATCAATCTGAAATTAAAGCTGAAAAGAAAGACCATAATAGAAAATCATTAACCTACCTACAGACCTTGAGCGCGGTTGAGTCGAAATCTACAAAATGACCAGAGAACTGAACCAAAATTCTACGGGAACATAGGCATGAAACAAAATTGGCGACAAAGACGAAAGATTGAATGTTGGGTTCTTTTGGGCTTCATTTCGGAATTGGGCTGGGTTACCACAACTGTAAGGTTTGACGGGGACGAGGAGAAGCAATTTTTCTAAGGAAAGAAGATTAGCATGGGTGGCGGAGCTGCCTGAGGGGGGTGTGCCCCTCCGTCGCCGGTCCGGCTGGGAGTCAACTGACCGCCGATCGAGAGAGGTTTTTTTGGTTGGGGAAGGGGAAGGGTTAGGATCCGTTATGGGGTGGCGGTTGGTAAGAATAACTCCATGGTATGACATTCAATGTAGCATTAAATGATAAGTGGAATTAAATTGAGTAAATAAATGATTAATTTAACTTAATCTATTATTTAATACTACATTAATATAGTGTCAAATATCACTGGTATTACATACATAGTATTACTCGGTTAGTAATCTTTTTGGGTGGAGCCCATTAGTTGCTTTTATTATTATTTTTTTTTTTTTGAGTGGGTGGGAGCCTTTTTACAGTGCCAGATCTGGTTCTAACTTTGAAACTAAATTTGTTCATGCAGCTGCATAAGCAGATACGCGCAACGGTACATTCTATAGTGTCCTTTAGAGACTATATTATGATATCTAAAGGACTGTGTGTCAACATACTATTAGGTGTGTCGGGTGATGAGCCCCACAACACACCGAATGGTATGTTGCCCTACAGTCTTTTAGACACCATAAATAATTCAAAAGACACCATAGAAAAACCGGCAATGCAACTGCACCAAGCCGCACAGAAGGTCATTTAGGGAGCATGCGCCTGCACGACCAAAAATTCGAAAGAGATCGGGCACGCAAATAAGATGTGTAGCCGTACTGCCTCATTGTGCGGCCGCACCAAGCAGTAAGGCTGCATCAGATGGTCAATGCGGCCTGGTGCAACCACACAAGTCGGTCTGTATGGCCGCATAGATCTATCTATATGACCGTATGACTAAATATGATTCTAAAGTTTAGAGCTAAATCTGCTACAATAGAAACCTCGGGGGAAGGGTTTGTTAGTTGAGGTTGCAAGGGTCCTTTCTCTCCCGTGGCAGCCACCTCAAGCATCGGGTTTCCTTAACAGAGAGCTAATCTTTTCTTAGAAAAAATGCTTCCTTCAGTCCAATCTATAACTAGAACTGGAAAGAGAGCCATAAAAATGGCTAACCTTGACCGGCCCGGTTAAGGCCTAAAACCTTACCTGTTGGACCAACGATAACCGGCCCAAAGCCTTATACCTGCCTGAGCAACATGGTCGTTTATTCAGGAGCCTTTTTACGGTCAAACTCAAGAAAATTGGATATCGATCAAACCAAGAATAAGAGACAGATCGACTGACTTTTTTGACATTTGAATTATGACCGTATTAAGGCAACAGTGCCCTAACAGTTTTTATTAATAATAATATATATTATATAATAAGTATTAAGAGTCTCTTTTAAAAACTTTTCTAAAATTTTGTTAAAAAACTTTCTATCTACGTGGCATGTATAGGTACATGACATATAGATTTAAAAATACATGGCTTGACTTTGAAATATACGTGGTTTGCATCCGCCACATGGGCAGGAAGCTCGGGAAGTTCTTGAAAATTTTTCCTAAGTAATAATATATAAGATGTACCAAAATTTCAAAGATAAATAATTACTAAAATTCCGTGAAAAAATTTGTTATTAACCAGTTTAAAACTACAAAACTTTGTTTGATTGGAATTTTTTTCCCCTTAAAGGGGGCTACATTCATAAGAAAAAGAATTTAAGAAAAAATATCTATTTGTGTGATATTTGACACATAAATAGAATAAAAATAAAAAATTTTGCCATTCAATTTTTTAAAGCATGTTTTGTATCTTTTTTCAAAAATTTTCTAAGACTCATTATGAGTGTTGTTATAGTACTCACGGTCTCATATGAGTGCATATATACATGCCACTCAGTGTTGAGATTTCATATGACGTGTATATGTTCACATCCGTTGGATGGTGAGTACTCGGAAACTATTACATATTTTTCTTTTTGATTATTAAAAATTGAAACTAAGATGTACGGGTTTTTGTGAAACTGAAAATTCCCCTCCCCCCTTTTTGTATTACGAAACCCATCAAGATCGTTTTTTATGTATTTATTATAGTACAGAAATAAATAAAAATACATAGAAGAGTACTTTCGTATTTTCAAGAACAAGAATGAAGCATTTCTCTTTAATTTCTTCACGTGTATATATAACTTTTCTCTGAGAAATATATCATTGCATTGAAATTGAATCATATTATCATCGATTTTCGTATAAAAAATTAAGCATGCAATGCTTATTTTCACACTTTAGTCAGATCATATTTTTTGGCCTTGTAGCCAACGGCTGTAGAAATCCAGCGACTCCCGTGGCTTGTACTCCGGTACAGTATGTCCGGCCCCCTATATGTCCGAAAAAAAGTATAAGAAACATTCAGAAGTTCTATTAGCGAAGTTACATCAAGAATAATTCAAAAATCCATTAAACATTCAACAGTCACTGTGGCATGTTATACTTTCATCAAATTAATGAAACCATCAAATAGAAGCAGTACCTTGATGGTGAGAAAAGTGAAGTTATTAGCATATTCTTGGAGATATCTGCATATAACACAATATAAATCGATGTACATTTTAGTACAAATATTATATTTTTGTCATTTATATGTAAATAAATGTGTGTATACACGCGTGAACACAAGTGTGCATGTACACGTATCTTACCCGGCAATTTGGTCATTAGATTTCCAAGACCTCCATTCATCAATTATTTTGTATCCGAGTGACTCTGTCCATGCTTGTGTCCCGGTGAACGGGACACACATGTCGTGATCTCCACTGTTAATAAACATAAATGAGTCAACTTTTTTTTTTTTTTTTGGGGTCATTTTATTCGGGCTGATATTTTAAAATGTTGATAATAAGATATATGGACGAAATTATTTTGGTGTATGCGTCGAAAAAAAGAAAAAAGAAAATAGTTGGTTTACCTATAGATGAGTATCCTATATCCACTAGCCGAAAGGTCTTTGTGGTACCTAATCATGCTTCCGGCATCGTGTTTATATTGACGTAGTTTAGATCCGCAAAGATTCCACTCTCCACTTTCCTTAATGAAAAAAATCAATCAAACAACTTCTAATTAGTTTTCAATCATAATCGGTACTCATATATTCAACTTACAAGATATAAATACCGGATCAGCGTGAATAGCTGTTCTAACTTGCTCGTCATTCAGCCATATAGTTGCTAATGTATCATCCTGTATCCATTGGACGTGTCATTAATTTCTTTAAAACAAAATTCAACAAAGAAATTTGTCCTATCATTTACTTGAGTTGAAGTGTTATTGACATGTGCATGTTTGTAAACAAGAGTTGGCGTATTCTCTACTTACCATACATGGCACGTGGACATGGGATTTTTCTACCAATTGCGGCCACAAGGGGATGACTCCATCTTTGACCGGTGCCCGAAACGGCCAAGCTCGTCCGAACATTCGCTTTCTAACCGGAAATGGTCTATCCGGCGTGTTTCCTAACTGCTTGAAGCTTTCAGGCAATTGGCTACTTGTATATCGTTGTGCTTCTCCAGGGTAGTGGTAACAGGGTTCTAAGATGTCATAAATGTTTAAACCATCTAAAGCCTACACAGCCACCATTATAAAATGTAAAACCAAATCGATTTAATTACAATCCAGTTAAAAAAAAAAAAAAGGAAAGAAAGAAAGAAAGAAGTTGGTAAAGATCAAGATTTCTTTAGTGTCTATTACTTGAGAGATCTTTGCTACTGCTAATTGGCACTGGGGCTGGCTGTTGGAGTAGTTTCCTTTGCACCCGACTTTAGCGTCCTACATATAAAAAAGATGGAGGCCACACCAAAACAAGTCAACCGGGGACGAGCTATATGAAGAATTTTGGAGACAACATTTCAACCACATATCTATAGGTCGAAGACCTGGACGAGTAAAGATCCAATAATCGCAAATTTACTCGTACCTTGTAATACTGGTTAGAAATAAGAGCCATTCCATGTGCGAATTCAACAAGAGCATCATCTCCATCGAAATGAAAATCACATACACCATTTCCAGTCATGTATCCCTGCATATAACATGCAACATTCCATTTTGGTATTTGCACTTGCACATACACATCAATACATCATAGATGAAGCAAAAGATGAAGACAAGAAAACTATGTAGTGTACCTTGAAGTTAATACTGTATTACTCCACTTTTTATGCCTACGAGGAATTTGCGTAAAATAAAAAACTTTATTCAACAACCGCATACAAACTTGTCCATATCTCTTTGACTCGATCAAAATGGACTTTTACATTATGTCTCGAGCACTATACCTATGTCAATATTAGAAGCAAGAGTAGGGATATACACCCCGGCATATGATTCCCCTGCAATATAAAACTCATTGCCTACGAACTCCGGAAATTGCTTGAACCACTATAAAGATTAAAGAAGAACACAAACAAGAATTAATCAAATCAAGACTCCAATTAGAGTTTCTGAGCATTGAAAGTGTAGTTAATTACCTCAAGGAGAAAAAGATGATTATCAAATGCAGTTTGTATGTCTCCAGTTGAATAAGCGGATGGGTTTGCAGAGTAGGAAAGCCCAACCCCAGCTGGAGCATCCAAATAGATAATGTTGGATACCTTAGACCAACTATAAGGATTGAGATGCAGAGTGGGTAATCCCTCTCCTGGCTTTGATGCATTAAAATTGAACGGCCCTGAATTGAAAAAAAAGGAAAATCAGTGGAAATCAATCAGTGAAAAACCGTCAGCAATTTTGTGGGTTATGTAGAATTGTACCGTGTTCATAGACGAAGCCATCAAAACTCGAGCAACCAGGTCCACCGTTGAGCCAGAGAACAACGGGGTCAGCCGCTGGATTTCTCTCCGACACTACGAAGTAGTAGAAGAGATTTTTGGGAGGATGATTCTCTCCGCCCCCACGGTCAATTGTCACGTAGCTGGATTAATTCAACAGTTATTGTCTAATTCCCATTACATATTCAGAAGAAGAAAAAGGAATTCAGATACATCAGGGAGGGAAAACAAAGGTACCCCGTGTAGTGTTTAGAGGGGAAATTGCCCTTGAATCCGGGAAGACTTTTCACCAATGAACCCGGTGGAGCTGCTTCAATGTCAATAAAACAGAAAAACATACAAACTGACAAAACCAAAAGAGCCATCCATCTATTCATGGTAAATATCAACATTATCTAACATAATTAACCTAGAAGAGTTTCTTCAAAAGGGGTGTTTATAACTGCAAAATAAAAGAGTCAGGGAAAAAATTGAAATGGAGGGAGTCTGTCTGGGAATAGAAACAATAATATTGACGTCAACAAGTCAGCGAAAGTAAATTAATGGGCGTCTGAGTGTAAATTTGTCTTTAGGCAGGCGGGAAGCAGTAGACAAGGAGGAGGAAGAAGAAGACGATGATAGTCACAAGAGAGCATGAAAATAAGCCAAGAATCAACGGCAACTAGGAGGGCCCGCTTGGCGTCAATCCCTATGACTGCACCTTCAGATTTTCATTTGTGGCAATACCTGTTTGCGGAAAAAAGCCTGGTACTCTATAAAGTACTAAACTCAGTATTATTGACTAGTAAGAAATTTATATGTGAATTCAAAAATCCCAATTTATTATTTAATTTAGGTTGTGAATCTCACATGTAAATTCTTCATTGGCTAAGAGTACCGAATGCTCAATACTCATAGAGTAATAAATTTTTTCCCTTGTTTGCCTCTTTTTACCTTCTTTTTTAAAAATTTAAGGGCCGTGTGTAAAATTTCTAAAGAACTAATGATTAGTTTTATTAATGTATCAATATAATTATAAAATGTAAGAAATCACTAGTGATTTCATTAATGGTTTTAGAAATCACCAGTGATTTCCTATATTTTATAATTATACTAATACGTTAACAAAACCAATAATTAGTTCTATAGAAAGACTCTAGGTTAAGGTATCAACTCATCAGAGCAAGTTTAATGGGGGAACCCAAATTTTGGGTTTTCCCCCATCAAAATCAATTAATATATGAGGAAAGGGGGTGAGAAAAGTCATTTTAGGGGGGATGTAAAAGAGGAGCCAAATTTGACCCCTCTTTTACCTTATTCTCCCATTATAATAAATTTAGAAAAAAAATATTTTGTTAAAAATTGAATATAATTGTTTGATAAAAAAATTAATGATAAAATAATTTGTAAAAAAGTTTTAAAAAATAAACAAAATCCTTTAATATATTTTCCTACCGGTTTTTTTGTTACACATTATTTGAAAATAAGATTTTTTCCCTTGACTTTTTTCCTTTTAACTTTTTCCCCCACATTAAATTTGCCCTCAAATTAAGATTTAGTCATTACTATAATCGAAAGTAATTATTGTAAATCTCACTATACAAGTCTAACCATAAGAGTGGGTTTGATTATTAAATTCTGCATGGAAAATTGGCTTTTTCACTTAAATTTTTACTTTTGTTGTGTTTGATTGACATTTTTTTAGCGAAAATATAACAAATTAAATCAAGCCATGTGATAAAAGTTCAAAATATAGTTGTCATCTTAAACCAGGGACCATTATAATAGGTTGTCATTTGTCAAATGGACCAATCAAGTTGCAAATGCGTTTCAAGAGTATGCTGTTGACACCCTCTTTTAGTAGCCAGACAACTAGGTGGACGGTAGATTGAACAGTTGGTGAGATTTTTAGAGAGTAAAGTGTCAAATTTAAAAAAAAATTTTTTTTTTTTTTGTGGGTAGAGAGACAGCTTAAGAAGGGAACAATATATTTGAAGCGCGCACGAGATCTTATCTTATATGCACGAGATCTTATCTTATATGAATGAAAAGATCATAAGAATGAAAAGACTTAAAAATTTATAAATATATACATCCTTATTTAGTAGCGAAATTGCTGATGAGAAGTAAATTTGAGTTATTAAGAAGATATTTTCTCAATTGAAAAGATATGATCCTTTGTAAAGTGAAAACAGGAAGAAAGCAATCAAAGAGAGCCACCTTATTCATTTAGTTGTATCACTCCATAGTCCATACTATTATTATATTGCTGTGCAATGGGTTTTACCGTAGGAATAGAATGGTGGAGGTGGAGGTGGAGGTGGAGGTGGAGGAGAAGAGAAAGAAAATGAAAGGTGAAGAGTGATAGACATAACAGACATGTTTATTATGTTTTGAGCTTGTAGGGGAAACCTCCCTACCGATCTCCAATTGATGCCATAAGTAAACTTCAGAGTGAAATATCTTGTGCAATTAAAATTGACTTTCCACAAAAATCAAAAAACAAATTGTCATATATGTAATTTGGTTCACAAGTCTTGTTCAATTAGTATGCCAAGTGCCAATGCTTAGGACACTCCTACGGCTTTTATTTATCTTTTATTTTATGATCATCAATCTAACATTTTTTTTTTTTGGGGATCATCTCGTGCGGGCGTGTAGTGTTTCAGTCAAATTGGGAGTCAAAGAGTCTAGCTGCAATTATTGAGTAGGACACCCCTACCGTTGTTGTTTATCTTTTATTTTATGTCGATCAATCTAATATCTTTTTCTTAGAGCGTCTCGTACGGGTGTGTAGTATTTTAGTCAAATTGGGAGTCAAAGGGCCTAGCTGCGATTATTGAATAAATTTTGTTGACATTACAAGGGGATTATAAGGGAAGAAAATCGAATCCTGGACTAAGAGTAAAATAACCAAAAAAAAAGTCACTAGACTACAAAAATATTGGCATTGTTGAATAAAATTTAGAAAACAAATTATAAAAATGATCTAAAATTATGTATGCCATCTTATGGTGCCATACAAGCCACATGGTTGTAATTTCTCATAGAGCGTGTCTCGATATACGTCACATGATCATACGACACTACCTAGTATTGCACTAGCACTCAAACAAATTACCCTATTTTAATCACCAACCAAATGTTTGATTAATGATAATTGGACGATTCATAAGTGGAACAATTTACATGAGACAATTCACATCAGTTATTATCCAGTTATTACCCATTACGTGTCTCGTGAGTGATCAATATTAATTAATTACCTTGAAATGAAAAGGATGCCCTTAATCAAATAAACAGTGCCGCAACCACTTCAATGATAATAATAAATTTATGACTAGAGTTATATATAAGATATATATATATATATTACATACACACACACGTGTGAGTTTCCATTTCAATAGTAAAATATCATCATTATCGTTATCATCAACTGGTACTTAGTGGGGATGTCTTAATCACCTTACTAAGACAAAAACATACCGGTGAGCACAAAATAAATGAAGAAAAGATGAGGTTGGCTTGATTTTAAGAGATTTAAACCTTGTATTTGGTGAGTCTCATTTTGACTAGAACACAACTAAATAGAGAAGGGAGTAGTTAGGAATGTGAGAAATTTGAGAGCACAAAACAATTATAATAATAATAAAATAAAATAAACCCATAGAACAATTTTAAAGAATATACAAATTATAGAATAAAAAAAGACTGTTACCTCATCATTCTGTATACAACTCTCCAGTTAATGTTCTGTTCTATTTGCTTGGTGACAAGAAACGACAACAACACAAAACAAGAGACTGGAATCAAAGAATCATATGAATTCTAGTAATTCCAACAACTATCTTTCACTATGAACTCAAAGAATTAATAACAAATCCATCAGTGTTATGATTTAAAGAAAAGAAAAAAATCAAGAAAAAAACTAGCTGGCCGGCTCATAGGATTGAGTTGAGCAGAAAAGCTATTAACAAAAGGAAGGATACAACGCTGCCTCTACTGAGAATGCAAGCAGAAGAAATATCATGTGCGCCGACTGTATAAGTGTTTCCTGATTTTTCATCTCTGACTTTGATGCTCGAAGAGCCTGAGATTAACATCAGAAAATGAGTTCATAGATTGCACCAAATTTCATAGAGGATAAACTTGAAGAATGTAGATATTGAATAATAGATTTCAGGCATCTGATTTGCTGTTGCAGGGTAACAAATAACTAAAAGGATGAATCAAATGTGATAAATGATGCAAACTACCCAGAAAAAACCATCCACCGATCACAAAAGAGAACGAAGACATTTAACTGGGGATAGAGTGAGTATACTTCATATGTAATGTCGTTACCTTTGCAAGTTTCCATAATCTATTATGTGTAAGTTATTTGACACAAGGTTTCTAGATAATCATGTAATATTAGCTCAAGTTCAAATACAATCAACTGAAGAGAGCATTGATATAATAAAATTATACAATACCATCAATTGAAGGAAGCAGAGAAAATATCAAATTGCAAAACCGAATTGGAAGTGTAGAAGAATGCTTGAGAATACTCACAGTTATATGGGGTCCATCCAATGGTCTGATTTTCGAGGTTATACAAAACGAGCTTGTTAGATAAGACTATATCTGCATTTACAAGGAATTCAGAAATGAATCAATATCCATCACAAGTCTCAATATCAACCACTTAATTTTAGAAAATAAAGGTCTATGTCAGTCATAAAATGTATATGGCATTGTGCAAGAGAAAGGACGAGGGACAGACTATAGACACCAACTAATAAAGCTTGGATTGTACCTCCTAACAGGGTTATTTCCTTTCCATCCTTTGTCTGCATTCCACTGTTTTGCCAACCGATACACCACTCCTCATCCTGCAAGGTCCTTTAAGTACTTAGGCCCAAAATGCAACCAAATGAATAAAATAACAGTTAACACATAATACAGCTAGCTTACACTAATTCTGAACAGATACTCATTGGGATAAACTGTCAAAGTAAGAGAGTCCTCGAAATGAAAAGTGACAACTGGAAATCCATTATCAACACTGCACAAGAACAGGGATCCCAGAATTAGTTTGGATACTACACACATCAATTAATTTTCAATTAGATAATAGAAATCCTGCTGAGGAGCTAATGGAATGAAGATATTTGTATTGAACATGACATAAAAATTATTACAGGAGAAATATAAAACTCATGACCATCTTAAGCGGCTTTGAAAATATTCTCTCATCAGACTGCATAATTTAAGGCCAAGCAGACTGATGATAATAATATTGAAATTCAAAGGACTAGCAATATGGAGGTATCCATGACCATTATCAGACAGAGCTATAAATTTCTAAACTTATTTGTACGTCCATGTGACCACATTCCACAAAAATGTTGATAATCCCAGAACTTGTTTTGAAAGCTAAAAGGAGCTGCTAAAGGACTTATGTCAGGACACCCACTGATGGACTAGATGTTCGTAAGAACTTACCAATTTGTAATCAGTCAACTCTAGTTGCCTTTCCCAAAATAAGAATCTAAATGTAATTATTAATTGAAATTTTTTATCCATCATCATTGTTATCTCTTAGTTAAATTGTACATTTTCAAAGGAAACTTAAAGCCATCATTAAGAGGATCACCAATCAACACTGGAACAGATAAATACAGGGGAAGGACCAGAAAAAGAAACACAATGGCTGATCATGAAATTCTCTGTCATGCACAATTTTAACTACAACAGTCTTGCCACTATTGCTACCATCTAACAAAATGCAACAATACCCCCCCCCCCGGGGGGGGCCTTAAAAATCCTTACTTCCCACTGTAGTCGAAGCATTTGAACTGCTGCTCAACTATTTCAGTTTTTAAGTTAGGTTGCCGTGCCATCACCTGCATATGAGAGAGAGAGAGAGAGAGAGAGAGAGAGTGGTCAGTGGATTCCATGAATCCCACTTCCTGTTTTGAAGATAAGGAACGAGGAAGAATATATGACTCAGTATATCACAAAGTAATGATGAAACAGAAGCTTAAGGATGGACAGAAAAGAAGAATAGATAGACGAACTACGAGAAAATAGACAATGGGTGAAAAAAGGTATCACATGCAAGTCCAAAATGTCAGGCTAGTTCTATAGATTTGCAGAGATTCACACACCTTTTGCATAACCTGTTCATAGATCTCATCTGGAAGATATGCCAAGGTTGTGCCACTATCAATTATTGTCCCTCGCTGAGATCCTGTGCCAAACAAATCTGTTGGAAGGTCTAGAGTATTACCATCCACCTCGACTCCCTTCAGAATAACATTATAATGTGCCCTAAGATAGTAATAAGACCGCTATTAAGGGCAAATGCAAGGCTAAGAACAAAAGGCTGATATTATACAAGACTTAACAAATTGCTGGTATTTATACAAGAAAACATTACATGAAGAACAAATTTACACCTCGTCTCTACAACTTATTTTTTTCGCTACCAAAGAACTCAACAATTCATAGTCACACCAAACCACATATTTTCACTTTTTCACAATTCCCTATAATCTCTCTCCACTTTTTCACCACAAATTTCAAACAACAATCTCTTTTTTCATTAAAAAGCTAAAATTTTAGCTACCAAGAACAATGCTTTAACTGAGGCAATTTCCAATGGTAATGATTGAAGCATGACAAGCGAATTAAATTTAAATGCTTAGGCAAATCCAACCCCAGTCACTATATATTTTATTATAAAATAAAGTCCAACAAGAATGCGGTGACATCTCCCTGTCCATAGCATTGTAAGATCAGCTTATTCACAGTTGAGCTTCAACGGTTAAGGATTGTTTTACTTCTGTCTGCACTACCAAAAGCCAATATAAGCACACAGCTGGCCGCATTTATTTGCCAAGAAACTTATACCATGAGCTCCCAAATACGCATGTTCTCTAATATGATTCTTTCCATATAAATTCCATTTATATAAACTCCTAAGAGCGGCTAGCTGAAATATTTCACTAGCATCTGATGAAAGTGCTTAACTATTTTACAGGGAATTTATATAACGCAGTATGCACGTCAAAACAGGACAAGTAGAGACTATGCTGGTCATCTTTAAATAGAAGAGAAACCCATAGACAATGTCTAATATTCCGGCCAAAAAGGGATTTATGTGCATAAAAAGGCTACAAGATCCTTCAAGGAAAACCTGGAAGAAGAAGTTCCTGCTTGTGCAACAATTTTTTGACATTCAAAGGTATCTGGCAAGATGTTCTGGTAAAGTGAAAATGAAGTACTGTTGCACTGATGATGAGAAGATGCTTGGTGTTTTTAATTAGTTGCGTCAATTTATTCTTGTAGATAATTTATGAGGGATAAAAAAATATCAAAATGTCTATCCAAGTTGAAGAAGATCAACTCATAAACCATAGATTCTTGAGCAACTTAGAGTTAGAAAAGTCAAATGCTCCAAAGAAGAAATAAGATAGCACAAAAAGAGTCTTAGGTTACATTCAATCCAGAAAAATCAGAAAGCAAGAAGTTTCTTCCACCCTAGATGATTGCAGGAGGAGGATCTAAAGATCTAATAATTCACCCAAGATCCTTTACTATCACAAATTGTAGAAACAGATCAACACAAGATATTTAACTGATAATAAATGGCATATGCTTATTGCAAATAACTCCAAAGTTCTAGAAAGCAAACAATTTATAAAGTTACGTACTCATTTGGGACCAATGGTGTTGACTTTACTTTTGGCTGAACTAGTTGTCCAATGGCAAAAATGCCACCTCCATTGACCCCATCCAGGCAATGTGAAAATATTTTTTTCACTTTCCCAGACGAAGCAAGCTGTGAAAGCAAGGATGTGTTCGCTTGTCCAAACCCAAGAATTCCGTCAACTGCCTCAGAAGATGAACCTAACTCTCCAGATTGTTTAGATGAGCACCTATCTTGGATCACAAACATGCATGATACAGAAATAGTATACAGTCTCTATGCATGAAATGTCATAAAAATACTCAAGAGGGGGCTTAAGTCGCATCATTAACCATTTGTGATGTGAATTTGTGTAAATCTTGTAGGAAACAGCTTCAAGCTGTGAAGCAATATTATCGATATCACACAGAAGATCTGAGCCAGGAAAAAGGACAAAAGGACTCACCCGAACGCTATGGAACCATTCATGGAGGACGTTTGGAGGTTTCCAGTCACTTGATCAAGTCTGATATTATCTCTCACAAAGTATCCCTCTGTTCTGCTCCCATCTCCGTAAGTAACAGCATAGTCACAGAGTGCTCCCACCTTGCAATCTGAATATGGACCATTATTAAACATAACAGAACAAAAATCTTGATCGCAAGTAACTGCCTTTCCAGTTGAGGATGCCTTCAAGTCGTACTGCTTTAAAGCTATCTGTTCCATGAAAACAAATAAGCCACTATTTTTAGTTTCAGGGATTAAATTCTGATTCTAGCTTTGAAGAGGATACATCAGAATAAGTAACAGAAGAGCTTACTTTAAGGTCACTTTTTGTAGGACACCTGTCACAGCCTGCACAATTCACCCATAAAATGTCACTTCCTGTATCAACCTGGACGTGATAGTCAATTGGAGGAGTTCCAATAGAAAGTTTAGTGTAATAGAGCCTGCGTCAATCAAACATGAAGCAGAATTGAGACCAATTGATGTATCACAAACACATGTAATTTTCACTTTAACTTTTATTTTGGAGGAGTTAGAAGTATCTGTCTGATCAATTAATCTTTTCAACTTCTATTGACAATTACAGAATCAGTAAAAACTAAGTAAAATTAGTGCAATTTACATCTCCTCTCCAACGAGCTACATAGTAGCAAAACTAACTTGACAACATTACAAATAGATAATTAAGAGATTGGTAGTAAATGGTATTTGTGCTTGAAGGAAAAGTATAACAGATACATAAATGCAAATTTTCATGAAGGCAATAACAGTACATACATTAATGATACACCAAATACATGAGAAGCATATTCCAAATGCAGGCAGTCCACGCAAAAAGGGGAAGATAAACCATACTTCCACCTACTTTGGAGCTCTTCTCCTTACCTGGCACTTTTCCGGACCAAAAAGAGAAAGCTCCTCCACGGAGGTTCTTAGCCCTAGAAATTTAGACTATCTTGAAAAGATCAGCAAACCTTTTCAGAACAGATAATCTTTACCTTTCAACCGAATACTTCAAACATATCACCTTTACAAAATGAATTCTCAAAAAAGTTTGGCAACTTTCTCCTTTACTAATATATTAAAGATTCATTTGTTCACACAAACTATTCAATTATTGGGATCATCACCAGCTAACTAAACCTCGAATGGATTGTGCATAAAAGTTTCGAGAATCATAATGCATATTATGATGCCAGCATCAATTTCTTGGGTACGGCACACAAGACTGCAAGAACCAAGTTAAGTCTCAATGGCAGCTAAATGGTCATAGAATCTCAGTTTATCATTCCTATTTCATGAAACCTTCCCAAATCCTAACTCTTGATCATCCTAATAACTGCCCCCAATCACTTCTATATTCCTCCAAGAAATACCTTGGAATTAAAGTTGTAATTCATCAAATTTTATCTAGTTATTTTGTTACCCCATAATCCCACAGAGTCTTTCACTAAAAAGAAATGAGGAAAGATGCAAAAGTAGAACTTTCACTCAATCATTTCGTTTTTACGAAGCTCATGCCTCCCAGCAAGACGAGAAAAGGAGAACAAAGGAATATATTCTTCCTTAATACTAAAGAAAGACTAAAACAGCATAAATGAGCTGGATTTTAGCAGCATGTAGGGCTACCCAGTTAATTCATAGCTGTAATCAGAAGGAGACACCAACCAAGCCTGCACTTGAAATTCATGGATTCATAGAGGATTCCAAGGAAACAAAATTCGACGAATTCAAAATCAGTCAAACATATATAATTGCAATCCACAATAAACCCACAAATAATAGAGGGAAATAATACATACGCTGCATCTGTCGGCTCGCCGTTGCCACCTAATTGCAAATCGACCGCCGCTAGCATTCTGCCGTGCCGGAAAGAATCATGGGCCCTGAATGCACTAAGAGCTGATCTCCCCTTCCCACGCCCTCCAAATTTATGTTGAACTTTAAATACAACATTGCCCTCCCCCAACCAAATCAATTCAACCGAAAACAGTAGCAAAAGCAAAAGCAAACGCCTTCTCAGATCCATCATCACCGCATACAGATAACCGGCAGAACAAATCAGCTACACAACTTACTGAATTCTCGAAGCAACCACCCCCAGAATTTTTTTTTTTGTTTTAAACAAAACAATAAATCCTGTGTTATTATATAAAAAGTTTTTGTGGGTTTTGGCGAAGAATGAAAAGGGTAAGACTTGGAAGAATGGGTCCGTGAGAAAGAAAGAGGGCAAAGAAACAAAACTGAAGTGTAGAAGGGAAAAGAATGAGAGAGAAATTTAACGGAATAAGTACAATGGTCGTTTATATGCGAAGCAAGGTGGAATTTATTTTTTATCGGTGACATGAACAACTCTGGTACGTCACATTCCGTCCGCCATATCCATTGATCTGATGATCTCTATCTATTATTATACCAGGTTGTTTCTTGTGAATAATCTATTATGCAATTTTTATTTTTTTTATTTTTTTTTTTTTGTGAAATTACTCAAAAAAATTTTACCATTTTGACACTTCCGCCCATGTGATTGCATTGATGTACGTCTAGTATGAAGTCTCATAAAACTAAAACTAGAGAACATGAGATTGAGATTGAGTTAAAAGTAACTTATATAGTTTTAGATTCAATTTACAAATATATATATATATATATATTTGAAAATCTCCCCAAAACAAGCAATGTGTTTGGCAACTTGGTTTATAAACTATTTGTTTATAAACCGTTACGTGACATTATTTCATTAGTTTTACTTTTTTTAAAAAGTCAAAAAATAAAAGTCAAGCCACTGTTTTTAACTTTTCACATAAAACAACCAATAAAATGATGTCACGTAGTTGTTTATAAACTAATTTATAAACAACTATTTTGTCAAACACATTGATGTTAATATTTATATACGATCAGGTCCTTCTTCTGTGCTAACTAATAACTAATCTCATTTAACAAAAGGTTAATTTCACAAATAGTCCATAACTTTTTAGTTAATAATCAATTAGGTCTCTAACCTTTTTTTTAACTTCGTGTGTCCTTAACCTTTTATAAATTCGCAAAATATGTCTTTTTTTGACGGATTTCGCCAAAATTGCCATTAACTTTTTAAAAAATTATTGTTATACTCTTTAACTTTTTAATTTTAAAAATAAAAGATTTAAAAAGATTAAAAATAATAAAAAATAAAAAAAAAAGAAAGAAAAGACCCCCTCCCCTACCAAGAATTGCCGCAAAAAATGTTTGCCGGAATGATGCCATTTCCGAAGGGCCAAGAAAGGGAAGGTGAATCCCTTCTACCTTCTGCTGGGAAACTACAGCAAATGGGAGACCCCTATTTTGCCCGCTTCCCGGTAGCAAATATTGTCAGAAACAACAGTGGAAACAGTAGCATTTTGCTTCCGTTTTTTACAGCAAATAGGGGGATACAACCCCCTTTTCCACTATTGAAAATGGCAGTACTTAGGCAGCCATTTTTAGTTGTAATTCTTGGGAGGTGGGAGGTGGGGTAGTACGAGTGGGTAGGTGTTTTTTTTTAAAACAAAGAAATTTTTATTATTTTTTAATATTTTTAAATATTTTAATTTTAAAATTAAAATGTTAAGGGATATAATAGTAATTTTGACAAAATCCGTCAACAATGACCTATTATGGGAATTAATGGAAAGTTAGGGAACTGAGAGGGCGAAAAAAAAGTTAGGGACCCAACCAATTCTTAACTCAAAAGTTAAAGACAATTTGTGAAATTAACCCTTTAACAATTCAAGAAATATTATATACTCCCTCCGTCTCAAAAATATATTCTCATATTCTCTTTTTATCCGTCTCAAATTATATTCTCATTTTCTTATTTAATTTTTTAGTTTTCTAAAATACACACATCTACTATACATAGTAATCAATAATAAAGAATATTTAAAGTGAAATATTAAATAAATCAAAGCGTATATTAGAAATATATTTACAATAACATTAATTAAGTTTTCTTAATCTATATAAAAAATAAGAAACGAGTATCTTTTTGGGACATAATGAGTATATTACATTCAACTTATATAGACTTTAAATTTCATCAAAAGATGTTAACTATTGAACTAACAAATAATGTTAGAACCTGGTACTTTCTGATAAAATGTCTCACCCGACGTGCAATTTCACAAGTAGCTAGGTATTTTTTTATTTTTATTTTTTTGGTAGACCTTTTACTCACTTTTTTCTTCACTCTCAACTCTTAAAAATGATATGAGGCTTACGAGAGAGAGAGAGAGATGCACATTGAGCCTACATGCATTTAAGAATGCACAGTCGATGAGTAAGAAAACACGAATAATGTATAATTTATTTAGCTAGAGATAGATGTGTTCTTTTCTCAAACTCAAAAGAGTACGGTTCATGTGATAATCTCCCCATGGTAACATTACCCACTCAATTACGACTGAAATTTCACAACTCCCATTTCACAATAATCATTAATCAGACACCCTTTTAGGTTCGACTTTCATTTTCGACAACCCCGTCCAACTTTCCTTAATTAGTTTGACATTCGTAGAGTCCGTGGCCATGGGTCCAATCAAGAGATCGGAAATCTGAGTTTGCCGGTCACCTGAATCCGTATATATATCCACCTTTCAAAAATTAAAAAAAAAAATTCCGCATGAAATATATATATATATATATATATATCCATCGTCTCATCTCCAATCTCCACATCAAATTTTGACTTGGATATGTTTCATTATGCATGAAATATTGAAAGATAATTACAATTTGCGTTGATATGAACCGTACCTTATAGTTGTCAAAAAATTTTCATAGGAAATGTTTTTTCACTTAAATTCTAATTTTTTTGGTGTTTGATTGACATTTTTTCTTATCAAAATTATTTTCTTACCTTTGGATGACATGACCACATTTTAAATCTAAAGGCTTGTTATAATGACACTTCAATTTTTTATAACTACCCTACATTTTAGTTTTGAGTAGTTATATCTACTCCACTTTTTTTACTAACAACATCACTATATAAATACACCATCATCAAAGTACATTTTTTATAAACACACTACATTTAGTTTACGAATCTACCCTAAATTTTAAAAGTAAAATAAATTACAAAATTAAAAAAGGGGGAAAAATCTACATCACATCTAAAATTACAAAATTAAAAAAGGGGGAAAAATCTACATCACATCCACCTTCATCTTTTACATTTTCCTATATTTTCTTTCTCCCAAATCTTCCACCCAGCTAGAGAGATCTTTCACACATACACATACAATAGGAGGATCCGGATTTAGTAGTTTCATTTGTTCTTAGATGTTATTATGCAAATAAATAAATAAAAGTAAAAATAGCAGAAGAATTGGAAAAATATATATATATTTCAGAAGCGATTGTTCATTATTTTAAGAATTCTAAACAAGGGAAAAAATATGTTTGCGAAAAGTTTAGTTTGGGGTGAAATTAAATTGGAGGAGAGAAAAGTAAGTAAGAAGACGGTAAGGAAAAAAATCAAATCACTTGAATCTAAAGATGCTAATCCAAAAAAATCTAAATCATGAAACATAAAAAAATTTTAGTTAAATAAATGTAATTTTCCCCTGATGTTTATACCATGCATATGAACATTGATATCGAATTCGATTCAATTTTAATAGTGTTTTTATGTTTCTTGTGTAAAATTTTCAAACATAAAATCTTTTTTGGCTTTTAAGTTTTCAAATGTGTTAGAAAAGAAATAAATTAATTCGTTAAAAAATAATTAAATGAGGGCTTTTAGCGCAATTTTTCTAAGGAACCGACTTCGATTCCTCTAAATGTGACTACAGAGATGGCCGTAGGAAAAGACACGGGGCCCATCAGTCTTGTAAATTGAAACTACAGAAAACTCCCACCCACCCACACTACCCGAGTACCTCGCTCCTCCCCGCCCGACGGAGGGATATCCTAACACTCGCCTTACATGGGATAGCCCTCCACGTAGGACGGGTGACGTGGCGGGATATCTCCGTATGAGAAGAGAACATTTTTACACACTGCCCTATCTTTTCTCCCTTCGGAAAAAAACCCACGGCCCCTCTTTATGACTAGACCCCCCAAAATTGACAACGACAGCCCCTGGGTCAGCGCCGGAGTTGACATCGGCGCCCCCTATTCGTTGCACTCACATCAAACCGTGATCAAAACTCTTTATTTTCTCCGTAATCGATGTAGGCCGCAGCCCACTTTGGTGCTCCACAAAAATCTTTGCCTAGGTAAACATAATTGTACTTGCTTCTTTAATTGTTATTTATTTATTTATTTGAATAAATTTGTTGTATACTCAGGCCAATTCTCTCTCAATACTCGTCAATTTTTTCCCCTTTATATACCCTGCTTATTGTAGGTAATTTTCAGCAATTTATAATGTGTATTGTTGCTAGGCACTTTCCGGTTGTTTTGTTAATTCAAGGGCTTGGGGTGTTCTGGTATATTTAAGTGCACAATTGTGATACTTAGCCCGTGGATTACTCTTCTTTGGACTTCTATCAATTCGATGCCTTGGATGAAAATGAATCAGGTATGTTTCAGCATGATTTGCTTGCGGAGGTTTGTGTTTCATGCTTTTCTTTGGATGATAAAAGAATTTTGACACAGAGGTGGACTAAATTGTGGGCTAAAATCTACATGTTCCACCATGGATCCTTCAAGAAGACATCCCTACAAACCACTTTTGAAAATGGACACTTCATTGATGCTGAAAAATTTTCAGTCGGTTTTGGCTCGTTACTGGAAGCACCGTTCTGAGTTGTTCCTTGTATCTATCTGAATAACAAGAAATGACTCTGCGGATGTTTGGCATTTTTTGAACAATCTAATGATGTTTGGCATTATCCATATTATATATCTGGATAATCTAGTGATCTTCATGGGGCTATTTACAATTCTTCAATTTTGGGCTTTCAAAGAAATCTTACTTTGCGTCTCTTGATCAGGGTTCTTTTTTTTTTTCTTTTGTCATCCTGTTTGCTACGTTTTGGTAGCAAACGTTTGGTTTGCTTGCTCTTGGAATTTGGTTACTGGCACTGCTCCGTTTTCTGGGATTGTTTTGGTTATCGGGTATTGTCTGTTTTCTTTTTAAGCTTAGTTCTGTTTTCCTCTATTTTGCATGGTTGGAAAAGGGCTGGTTCCTACCTTTCCCCTTTTTTTTTAGTGTGCCGGCGTCAACTCCGGCGCGCGGCGGAGGGAGCCGTCGTCATCGATTTCAAGGTGGGGGTCTAAGTCGGAACAGGAGGCGTGAGTTTTTCTGGAAGGAACGTGAGGGCACTGGGTGTGGGAATTTTCTGTTCTGTTTCAATTTACAAGACTGGTGAGCCTTACATTTTCCCCATGTCACTGTCACATGTGTAAAATGGCACATTTATAGCATTTTCAATGAGAGGGTACACTGTAGAAGTGATGTTGAAAAGAGAGATAGAGAGAAAATGATTATTTTAAGTAAATATGAATAGAAAGAAGTGTAGAGAAAAAACAGTAAAAATGAAAAATATGAGAGAGATCGGAAGATAAATTTAAAAATAATGATAAAATAGTAGTTGATTGAGTAAAAAAGAGGGTCTATTTGTGGACTTTACATGGGACTCGAGGGAGGAGAAGTGAAGAAAAATGATATAAATGAGAGAAAAATGATTAAAAAAAAAGATAAAAATACAGGACTCACGAATTCTTTTGTCTCTCCCTCACATAGAATGGATCCTAGTCCAAAAAAACGACATTGAAGATGGTTAACTGACTTCGGTTCCTTAGAAAAATTGGCTTCAGCGTGGTGGAAAAAAAAACTTAAAAAAAAAAAAGAAAGAAAAAAAAAAAAATTTAATCAAGTTTTTGTTTTGTGGTGCATATACTTAAAAAATACACATATATGTAATAAAATATTATTTAGGTTATTTAGGCATTGAATTTTTTAGTAAATAAGAATAAAAGTTAAAATTCTAGTGTATTTAATAAAAATAGTGATACATATATAATCATCTTTTAATTTTGTTAATTTTGTTTCATCTGTATTTCTATTTACATTTATGTCCTAAATTTTTTCCCTTAAAATTCTGTTGCCGCTAATCTTCTATCCATTAGTATATATGGTAACCATTTACGGTTTACCTTTTAAAAATTCCGCCAAAATAAATTCTAAGTCTATATATATATTAATCAACAGTTTTTCTGACTCAATTTGATTCAGGGCTCAATTAAAAATGATTTCCCCGCTAATTGTTTGGCTCTTTTAAAAAACTAATTGATGATGTCATTATTCTATTATTATTATATTTTTTTTATTGTTATATTTTTCTTTTTAATCAATTAATTTAATATTTTTATTTTGAAACTATATTTATATATTAATTTAGTATTTTTATTTCAGAACTACATCTATATACTTCATTTTCATCAATTTTACTATGTTCGATTATCTAATTTCATAATTTTATGTTCTCCTAATATTATATTTTACTTTCTCAGCATAATATGTCCGTGAGACACACGAGTATTAAACATATTAGTCCGTAAATGTACGGGTGTGAAACTAATATAGATTATATTATCGAGTTTTATTACCTTTAAAGGAGATAAAAAATAAGAATTAATAAAAAAATTATTGGTTTATTTATTATACTTTTTCTTATTGTTATGTTTTTCCTTTTAATCAATTAATTTAATATTTTTATTTGAGAACTTTATCAACATGTAACATTTAATATTTTTATTTTGGGACTCTATTTATATATTAATTTAATTTTTTTTATTTCAGAATTCTATATACATATTACATTTTAATCAATTTTATGATTTTATGTTCGCCTAATATATTATATTTTACTTTCTCAGCATAATATGTCTATGAAACGCACGAGTGTTAAACATAGTAGTCCGTAAATGTATGAATGTGAAACTAATATAGATTATACTATCAGGTTTTATTGTCTGTAAAAGAAATAAAAAATAAAAATTAATAAAAAAAGTATAAGTTCATTTATTATACTTTTTCTTATTGTTATGTTTTTCCTTTGAATCATTTAATTTAATATTTAGATTTTGAAACTCTATTTAGATATTACATTTTGGTTAGATATATCTCACATTTGACTAATGAGTTTGAATTACATGAAAATAGATAATATATTAATTTTGGTTTCAATATTACTTTTCCTTACTATTATACTTTTCGTTTTAATCATTTAATTTAATATTTTTGTTTTGAGACTTTATCTATATATTACAATTTCACTAGATATGTCTCATATTTGTCTAATGAATTTTAATTTTACTTTATTCGATTGTGTGATTTTATCATTTTATATTCTCTTACTCTATTATATTTTATTTTATCAGTATAATATGTCCGTGAAACGCACGAGTGTGAAGCATATTGTGTCCGTAAAATGCATGAGTGTGAAACTAATATATATTATATTATTCGATTTTATTATCTTTACAGGAAATGAAAAATAGGAATTAATAAAAAAATTTATTGGTTCAATTATTATATTTTTCCTTTTAACCATTTAATTTAATATTTTTATTTTGAGACTCTATCTACATATTATATTTTGGTTAGATATATTTTATATTTGTCTAATGGATTTTAATTACATGAAAATAGATAATATATCAATCGAGATTTCAAGATTATTATTATTATTATTATTATTATTATTATATTTTTCTTTTTAATCATTTAATTTAATTTTTTTTGGGATTCTATCTATTATTACATTTTGGTTAGATATATATCATATTTGCTAATGAATTTCAATTTTACTTTGTTTAATTATATAATTTCATGATTTTATGTTTTCCCACTCTATTGTATTATTCTTTATCACTATAACATGTCCATAAAACACACAGTGTAAAGTATATATAGTATGTCTGTAAATGTATGGATGTAAAACTAAATATAGAATCATGTTATCGAGTTTTATTGTATTTAAAGGAAATAAAAAATAAGAATTAATAAAAAAATTATTGATTCATTGAGATATCGATTGACTAATAACAAGAATTTGAAACTATGTCAACAAAATAAAGAATTGATTGTATATTATTTACAAATATACGATGCACATTAACTCCATGCATGTTCTGTTTTTCAGTTTCTTTATAACATTAAACTTGACAAACATAATTATATTATATTTTATGTATGAAATTTCTTTAGAACTTTACCTGACAAATATAATTATATTATATTTTATGTATAAAATTTCTTTAGAACTTTACCTGACAAACTTAATTATATTATATTTTATGTATGAAATTTTTTTAGAACTTTACCTGACAAACATAATTATATTATATTTTATATATGAAATTTCTTTAGAACTTTACCTATGTAACACATGGGTGGAAATCTAGTATTATATAAATTATATAAATAAGTAAAAGGGCAATGAGTTGAAAACTGAGATTGTATTTTCCCCCCACCATTTTTAAGCAAGTTAATGAAATTTTTAAAGAAAAATATATTTTAATATTAAGAAGCGTTTTAGTTAATGGTAGTTCAACGACAAAATGCAAAGAAAAAAATCATTGGGACACAAATGTAAAAAAGAATTCAAGTTAGAACATCCATATTGTATCGTTAAAATTAATTATCTACATAAGTAAAAAAGTAGAGTTTTTAGTGATTGTTAAAAGACACTTAAGCAAATTAAATTTAACTATTAATATGTGTTATATTAGTGATTCTAACTAAAAGTGTTAAATTTAATTGTCAATTTAATAGTTAAATAGTGGACCAATTTCAATTTAATTAAAATAAAAAAGATGAAATAATACCACATAAAGTGTTAAATTTAGCACTATTAATGTGAATGCTCTTATGAACTCTTAATAGAATTAAGATGTGGTGTATTTAGTAAAATATGTTGTGTGTGTATATTTTCTGTAAAATTTTTTGTTATGAGGTTTGGGTTTTTTATTTTGGTAATTCATACTTTTTAACATGCATTCCAATTTAAATCAAATACATTGTAATTTATTTTTGTTAAATTTAATTACGAATAATTAAATTTACATGAAAATATTCCTTTCAAAATAAATTTCATATTTATTATAAAACGAACCATTGATTCAAGTTTAAAAAGAAACTTTAAATTAAATAAAAAGAAAAATAATGCTTATCTCATGTCAATTATTATCATCATCTCTTTAATTTAATACAGAAGTTTTTCTATAAAGGTAAGCAAATGAATATTGCAATACTTTCTTTCATAATGGTTTGTTGAAACATAATATTGTTCTTGTATGCTTATAATAATAATTCCATCGACGGGTGGTTCGAACAAGTCTCACAGTGGTTAAATTTCTCAGATTCCAAGTAAGAGGCCATTAGGTTCTAACCACACTTGTTCATCTCCTATTTTGCCCTCCTCTATATTCCTAATGTACCAAGAAAAAAATAATTCCATCTATGATCTTCAATTATTAGTTGTGCCTCCAATTTTTTTTCACGTTCGTTTCTTCAACTTTCTATTAAATACTGTATATATTTTTTTAAAGAACTAAGCCATAGAGACATTGGAATTTAACTAGAAATGAAGTATATATTTGACTTAAATCTTGATAAAAGAAAAATATAAATATCCATCAATCTTATATCCATCCCACCATATTGAATTACTTAAGTATCGCAATATTTTTTTGATAATTTGTTTTTAGTTTACCACGATATATAAACAATTCAATGTTGGTAAATGTAGCGTAAATACGAGATTAGGTAAATGTTTAGCATTATCGGGTAATAACATTTGCTATCCATTAGCCTTTCGCCAAACGTGTTGCACTGAAGAGTTATTCACTTTCACTCCAGTAAATAAATCCTTACAATCATATATATATTAAAGTAGAATAATAATCATATGCAATTTTTCCTGTCAAGCCCACTATCCTACTTTTATATGTTCTTTTATTTTATTTAATAAAAATAGTAATAACAATAATCAGAATAATCATAAATAATAATATGAAATATATTATTAGATATGTGTAATTAATATGAAATGTACGGATATACATGTACCCAAACCCTAAGGTTTAGATGTTTTGATAATTCTCTAATTAAATTTTGTTTCCTTCCACCATTATTATTATTTTTTTTTTTTGTAATACTAATGAAATTTTGTTTCTTTCTTCTTGCCTGGCCTTTCGGAATATGTTAATCAAGAGTTTCGGAATATGTTTAAATAACAATAATCATAATAATAATATGAAATATATTATTAGATATGTGTAATTAATATTATTAGACATGTGTAATTAATATGAAATATACAGATATACATGTACGTAGCCCCAAACCCTGAAGTTTAGATGTGTGTCCTATAAACGGATTTGCAACAAGGCAACAATATACATCATAAACATAATTCAACTCAATAACTAACTTAAAAAGCTCTAACAATTACAAATTTAATTAATCAAATGCCAATGATTTACTGACTTTACCGCAACCAAAGACCATAACATAATGCTTTAAAAAAAAAACATAGCATAAATTATTTAAACATTTGATATGATTATAAATAGTAACAGATATATTTCCAAATTAATCAAATTTATCTTCACAATAAATTTTTATCCATCTCTTCACCAATTGCAACACTTATCTCTTCACTTATTTCATTATATCTCTTCACTTATTTCTTTTATTATCATAATTATATCTCTAAAACTAATTATATCTTCATTAAAGAACTTCAAATATATCCTTTTATCTTATAAAATAAGATATCTCTTCACTCATTTCATTTATCATCATCAGACAACTTCTCAAACTAATCAATTTATTATATCTCTAGAAATCAATAACTTTATCTTCTCCTCCAAATTAAACATTAATCTTATGCATGTTTTTATTTAATAATAATAATCATTCTTTACATTTTCTATGTATATTTTTCATCAATAATAATATGAAATATTTTATTAGATATGTGTAAGTATCATCGTACGTTTACTTTATACTAACCACAAATAATAATATATTATTAATTCCCATTTAAACGCCAAATTAAACATTAATCTTACATATGTTTTTATTTAATAATAACATGAAATATATTATTAGATATGTGTAATTAATATATAAAATGATATGTACGAACCCCAAACCCTAAAGTTCCTACAAATGGATTTGCACCGAGGCAACTGTACACATCGTAAACATAATGAAACTCAATAACTAACTTATGAAACTCTAATAATCCCAAATTTAATTAATCAAATGCCGATGATTTACTGACTTCAATTAAAACTCGATGATGTTATAAAAAAATTAAAACTTGACGGAGATAAATAAAAAATAAGAATAATAATAATATGAAATATATTATTAGATATGTGAAAGCATCACCATACATGTTTTAGATATAATTCCAAATTGATCAAATTTATCTTCACAATAGAAATTCCAAAATATTTTTTCTCCATCACTTCATCAATTGCAATACTTATCTGTTCACTTCTTTCATTTATCTTAAGCATCTACATTCCCAGATCATAAAAACTCCACCTCTATAAATAGTCAGGTAGTTCCGATACACTTTCAACCATTTAACTTCATAAAAAAGGCATATGAAGAGTTTATCTAAAAAGCCATTGTAAAACTTTGTCCCTTGACTTACCAAAAAAAAGTTCCATCTGTGACTTTGTTTAAAGATGTTAACCCCGTGAAGTCAAGTTGGGTAATAGATGTTCGAGCCGTGTTGTTCATTGATAAATTCTCCCAAGCTACCAAGTAACTTTTTGTGAACATTAATAAATCTCTTTTCATGTTAACCTTATTGTCGTTCGTTTATCCATAGGTTTTCAATTCAAATTTATGGGTTAAACGACATTATTATTCATATATGTATTCAAGAAATCGTGTGTCTATTGATATATGTCAAAAATTTGCAGGATAGTCGATCTTTTGTTTAACCCGTCAATGTCTCTTTCTTTTATTTATTTTCGATTTGGTGTAATTTAAGGGTTAAACTGTGTTCACCGTCACTGTCGCTTTCTTTGATTTTATTTTCTATTAGGTGTAATTTAATTATACAGTTAATATAATTAGGATTTTTGGTGATTAAGTGGTTTAGTAGGAGATTCATGATTATTAACATGGAACGTGCTATTTTCAATTCAATTTTTTATCTATTAAATTTGTATTATATGTACGTAGTTGTCGTTGGTTTCTGCCTTTTTCGAGCTTTCTTGAATTAATGTCTTTATTTGAAGTGAATAACTCAATGTCATACATCTTAGGAAGTATAATTAATGGTTGTTTGGATATTGATTGTCGGATATTGATCATCGTACTTATATTGATGCTAGGCCGCTTTTTGTGTTATTCGCATCCATTAGACATATTAAATTCCAATGAGGAAGTTAACGAAATCAACTGTAATTTCCAATGGACAAGGAAGGCTACGAGATGAAAACGGTAAGCTTATTCAATTATATTTGTAATTTTATATATTATTATTACTTTTGCTTCAACCGTTTATTGTACAATGTACTAAAATCATATTCTTATTTCTGTCAAATTTGTTTTTTTATTACAATTTATCTCAAATTATATATGCTTCCTGTATGTTCTTCAATTTTTTTCAGAATTTGTTTGCACGGGGACAAAGAAGTCGCGTGTTGTTACTTTGGAAAATATTGCGCATATCCCATCAACAAATAGTTTAGTTATTGGTTCTCCAAACTCTGGTTCTAGAGTGCCATTGAGTGAGATAATTAACGGTAAGAAATTTCTTTCTTTCTCTGAATGATGAGGTTTGCATTTACTTTTTGTATTTTATTTTTTATTTTGGATTTTGTTTAAGTGTTGTAGAAGAAGATGCAAAAAAAAAAAATAATTAATAGGAAGAGAAGAAGAGAAAAAATGGCATGCTATATTGCACTGTGATTGTTACTTGCTAATTGGTTTAATTTTGTAAATTTTTTCCCTGTAATTCCTCAACTTCAAAATGGTACAAGTAACATGTTAATTGTGCCTAATTTGGTGACTTCAGTATTTAACACAGATTATGAATTGATATGTTAGATTGAATATCGAAATTGTTGTATACAACAATTAAATATTTAAATCTTTGTATGCAGCATTTCGATTGACCAAGTCTGCCACAAATGTGAATAGTGATATGAATGACGGCAATGGTATGGCAATTGCTCATTGTATTTCCTCATGGTAAATGTTCTCCATTCTAGATATGGTATACTAGCTCTAAATAAATAATTGGATAATTACCTACAATGTAAGATTTATTTTAGTATTGTTTAGTAGTTGGATAATTCCTTGAGGTTGATTACAAATTCCAAATTTCTCAAGTCAATAATTTTGGATTACGCATTAAATACTATGTAATAATTCTGTGCCCTTTATTTTTTTTTTTGTGTATAGTTTTATCATCCCAACAATGTTATGCACTCGAAGAGTTTTGTTCCACATGGATAGTACCAAATACTCAGACGAGAATGATTTTAGCGTAGTGAAAAAGGAAAACATATAATTCGTTTTTTGTTTTGCATATTAAAACTTCATTACGTCATTTTTCAAACTACGACAGTTTTTTTACTAATTATTCTATTCTGTGAGACGCAAAAATGTGCAACTAGTCACTAATAATGAGTCCAAACTCTGTGTTGTCCTCAATCTCTTTTCTAATAGCGTCAGCAGTAGTTTTAGAGTCCATTCCAATAATGACATTAGGGAAGCCTAATGCCACCTTTGCCTCAAATTGAGCCTTAACTTGTTCCCGAGAACCACATAAAAGACGCGTACACATGTTATAACCAAAATAACCAGTACTACTTTTCCAATTTCCAAGGCCTAGCGTGCATGTGTAGGCACTCGTGCTGATGCATAACAAAAAAAAGAGCTTTTTTGATTCTTATTATTTGTTTAGATTTAAGGAAATTATAATGGGAATAAACGTATAATGTGTATTAAAAATATAAAAAATTTAAAATATGTGATTATAATTGAATAGTTTTTAAATTATATATTAAAATAACGGTAAATAAAATTATAATTAAGAAGAATAATGATAAACAAAATGTGAATAAAAAAGGAATCTCACTTCGGTTTCATCGATACGACACTGGCTTGTTCTCCTCCTGCTCATGCGGATTCCCCAAATCACACTCACTTCTCGCACTAATTACACTTTACACGGTAACACCAACTTTCGTTCTACTGTAGATACTGTTTTCTACTCTATCTGCGTTTTCCGGTTCTGTTGAGGCGTATTGAGATCGATGGCGACGTCGTTTGGAGCAGCTCCGGCAGCGTGCGTACCTGGAAATGGTAGCGAATCCACTTACTTACCGGCTTGCCATCGCCAATTCTTCAACGGATCGCGCTCTAATAAGCTTTCCTTTCGGCTTTTTTCCAAGCCCAAGCTACGTTTCTGCTCTAAGGTGTGTACTGAAATTTGTCTTCCACTCTCTATTTTTCACTTATTGATTCTATTAAACTATTGTCAAAGTAATTATTTTTTCATGCATAATTTTGAGATTTAATATACGAGGTCGCTAAAAGTCACGTTCTCTAGTGGCATTCTAGCGGTTTCCCACACCCTCCGCCAGGTTCAATTCCAAGCCGGTAATAGTCAAAAAAATATATGAGGTGGCTTTGATCTCTGTTCGTTTATGATTTTTGGGAAATTGTTGAACGTTTGTTTATAGTGCTGCGGTATATACTTATTTTTCTTAAATTCTTTCATTTTCTGCTCCCTGGGAGTTTGAGCTATCTAAAGGGATTCGGTTACTAGGGAACTTATCACCCAAAAAGAATTTTTAAACTCAAAAACCAAAGATTTGAAGCTGAAACATGGGATAGATACCTGAATATATCATGAGGAACTGAATTGCGGCAATTTCTTTCTTTCTTTTTTATTTTTATTTTTATTTTTTATTTTTAACAGGGTTATGAAAAATATAAAAAGAAAAATCTGAGCTGCAGTAGAAATATTTTTAAGGATAGCATCCAGACTTTGAGTGGTATGGTCATATTATCCTTATTTCTCTTGGGAAAATGGTGAATAGCAGTTTATGAGAAGTTGATGATTTGAATCCCCCCCTTCTGAAACTCCAGGTGACTCAAAACTGAATGTCTCAACATGGTAGCATAATAGCATCTAAAAGGATGGGAAAAATGGAAACGCTTTAAACTCACATGGATTTTGGGAATCAAAACATATTCTATTTATAATTTTTACTGCATATAATTCTTATGTAAATGCTTTGGTCAGAATTAATTTCTACCTCATAGGGTTTCCGATCAGGCCAGAAGTGTTCCACTTCAGGGAGAGCTTCATTAGATAAGGTATGGTTCTCTCCAGTAATTTCTTTTGAGGCATCCCTTTAAATTTTAATTCCTTCATCAAAAGTCCTGGGGATCTTGTCTTTAAGGTTTTTGTCCATGGAACATCCAATGCTGCTGTCAGTACTTCTGCCAAATCAGAAATATCAACAGGAGAAACCAAAGATGTCAATCTATCAACTGAATCTCCTGCATTGGCATCAGAAGAATCAATATCCGAGTTTATTGCTCAAGTTGCTAATCTCGTGAAGTATGTATGTGTGCTAATTTTATGATTAGTTCTTTTGCGTTTTTCTTGGATATATGGGCACATGGTTAGGCATATTTCTGTTTTGCAGGCTTGTAGATTCCAAGGATATTGTCGAACTCCATCTAAAGCAGCTCGACTGTGAAATACACGTATCTAAGAAGGATGCATTGCCTCCACCACCAGCTACTCCTGTTACTACAGTGCAGTCACAGGCTCAGCCTGTTGTGCTGCCTTCAGTTCCCTCACCTTCTGTAGCACCAATTCAAGCATCCTCTCCTGCTCCAACCCCAGTCAATTCTGCATCTGCAGTGAAGAAATCTAGTTCATCTCTTCGTCCACTGAAATGCCCCATGGCAGGGACATTCTACAGAAGTCCGGCACCTGGTGAACCACCATTTGTGAACGTAATTGTCTACTTAATTTGATGAGGGAAATAAATAATTGAAACCAGGAACAGTTACATATTGTGCTCTCTCTCTCTCTAACACGATGCACTCTCTTGCAGGTTGGGGATAGAGTACAAAAAGGACAGGTTGTTTGCATAATTGAGGCCATGAAATTGATGAACGAAATAGAAGTAAGCAGTTTTTCTTATAATCTGCAGTTACTTACATGTTTGCTGTTTATTTCCTTATTTTTGCTTGTGATCCCTCATTGTTAATTGCTTTAGCAAGTTTTGCATATATAGGTACTCGTGTTTACAAGCTCCTCATGGTAAATCATCTCGTCATGGCTTTTCCCCTGTTTAGTCGCTTCCATGGTCTCATTTCGTCCATATTTCTGAGGCATCACATATCTTCACATTTGAATTATTGCCTGATTATAGCATCATAAACTGACACCATAAATCAACCAATTTGGCGCCTTCCCCTCCACTTGTTTTATGGACCCACATGTGGGGGCATGTTCATGTGAATAAAACTGGTGGAGGAGAAGGCCATAACAGAGACACCCTGTGTCTCCGGATCAAAACTTATAAATCAACTAATAGTTAACACCCGGAGTAGCTGAATTTGTTCTGTGTATGTTAATTCCAGTATCATGTACGCAACACCATATATGATTTGAGCCCCTTCTATTTCTGTGTGTTCATAGGCTGATCAATCAGGAACAATTGTGGAGATCCTTGCAGAAGATGGCAAGCCTGTTAGTGTTGACAGTGTGAGTTATCTGGCCTAAACATCACCAATTCATAGCATGCCATTGCAACAGCTATTTTACATGTTTCTCTACTACATTTTTTCGTCCTGATATTTCTTTTCCACCTGTCTACAGCCTCTTTTTGTGATTGAACCATAGAGAAGCCAGAATTAGAAGCATGGCACAAAAAGTAGTATGGCTTTTATCCAAAAATCATGGAGGATGCAGCTTTCTTTTTTTTTTTTTTTTTTTTTTGAAAATAACTACGAAGTGGTAGATTCTCAAATGAGATCATAGTTAGAAATGGAATTGACTATACTGAATGTATATTTTTTGCCTGATGCATACTATAGTATACTGAAACTGGTGTGTATCCTTGTCATCATATTGAGAAGCCTAGCGTTTGCCTCATTGCATCATTTTACAGTAATTGGCAAGTAAGTCTTGGTCTTTTCTGTTTTTTTATGTCAATATTTTAGATCATCTTTTTATGGACATAAAATTGGCTTTTAGCATGTGACATTCATCCACTCTATGGAGATCATCTTTTTATGGACATAAAATTGGCTTTTAGCATGTGACATTCATCCACTCTATGGCACTGCTTAGTGTGATATTTGGGTCAAAATACAGTTGCTAAAAATGAAATTAACCGAATAGAATATGAGAAATAGATGGTTGAACGGAATTTTATATTTACCATATTGGCTTTGTCAAGGACAACACAGATGCAGATGCTATGAAATTTCAAGCAAAATACAACTGATTCTATCATTTTATAGAAACTTGGAAATTGAAATGACGTGACACCTATACGCACAAGTAATATATCTAAATATTACCATTATCTTCAATGAAGCGATTTAATTTAGACAATCACAAACTTAAAAACCCCATTTTAACCCCCATTCTCCACGTTCTCCCTCTTCAGAAAACTGCAACCTTAGACGACATAAGCAGAATCTTTTGACAAAGAATGAAGGAAATCCACAATATGAGCAAGCCATTAGACCACATATCACCAGACTCTTCATTACTCTTCAAGCCAAAAGGGAAATCCACTACGTTGTATGGAGTCCTCCACATCCACATTTATTTATGAAACAGCTGTTAAGACATTTCCCCTTAAATGTTTTCTCACAAACTTTCTGGATAGATTCTGCAACAAAATCAAAGTAAATAATGGAAAATGTAAACCAAAATGTTATGATTATTCTACTAGATGATATTCAACTGTATTCCATACCAGCATGCACATTACGTATACAGGACAACACAACACATGGAATAATTTACCAGACACTAGTACATGAAGCACCAAGTCAGGTATTTTACCATTCCTACATAACAGAGTCTAAGGACAAAATCAAAGCAGGGAAGATCTAATGACAAAATAATACACAAATCTCATACATATCTGTAGCATGTCACCCTAACTACCACTTTTGGGTACTCTTGACAAAGTTTCATGAGATCTGCCCAAAATATTATGAATTTAGTCCGATTTCATACTCCTTAGGTGCCAGTACTTCCAAAAACATGCATCCGATTTTCAGCTTCAATGGCAACCCAACCTACATTTGTTTATGGCAATGTTTGCAAGACCAGACTGCAGCCTACTGTTCCATCAAATTACTCGTCCAAAGTTCAATGGGACTCTTATTCAGTACTCTTAACCTCAGTCAAATCTTATAACTACTTAAATTCAAGAACATGTTTCTGTAGATTCAAAGCAACAAAGAATACAAACATGAACGCCCTTCCACCACCCCAACCAAGAAGAGCAAGGGAGAGATTGAACTAGCTGCTAAATCTTCTTGTTCATCAATTTTCACCTTATAATGTTATTATTATTATTTTTTTAAAAGAATTTAAGATACTTTCAGATCCATTACCCATTTCAAACCCGATTGACAAGCACCAATCCCTTCCAGCAACTCTACCTTTAAATTGTCAATGTGACTTCAATGTTCGCTACTAAATTATCTTATGTTCCCTGACAATGGATGCTGATAATAAACAAATACGGCACAATGCTAACACATGAACTAAGAATTGCACGGTTTTCACCCTGAATTATTATACTCATGGATGATGGATCATTTATTTTTGTTTGATGGCCATCAGTATCCAATAATGTAAGTAATGCTGATCAAAGAAAATTAAGATGAACTATTTAGTATATTTACACAAACTCATAAAGCTTCTTGGGTTAATTCCACTAATCCATACATTCTCTTGCAGATGGCTTTGGAGTTAACTTCTCTACAGTTCATCAATTTCCAAGTCAATTTAGAAAACTAGCAAAAGAAAGGAAATTATGAAGAGTTCACTAGGTGAAACTAAATGTAATGAACACAAAAATGCCAATTTGTCCCAGTATGTAGGGTTAAATGAAATGGAATGAAGACAAAAAATTTTCCTCATCCTAAATACACATTAATTAACTACAGATAAGTGTGCATATGATATAAAACAACCTACGGACAAATGAAAAATTTTTGCAGGGTACATATCTGCCATTTCTCATGGGCAAGGGGAAAGGAAAATCTTCACCTGTATATCAATTTTACTTTAATGCTTAACTCGATGACACTTCCTCAATACTCAATATACCCATTAGCCCCATGTTCCACCCAAAAGAAATGAAAATCATACTATTTTCCTATTCAACCAATTATTTGAAAAGACAAAGGTTGCAGGGGGAAAATATATATACACACACACCAACCTCAGAAATTTTTCCTTCATCATCAAACAAGAGAATACCATTTCCTTGATCCCCCGTTTCCATGACATCACAATCTTTTGGAGTCTCAAAAAACGATAAGGACAATTGCTTAGACAACACCCCAACATCAAAATAGATCAACCCGGAGCTCGGGATGTCCACCCGGATTCCTTTCACAGGCAACCATAAGAACAATTCCTCTGCAGCCATCCCAGATAAATCAACAATCTGGCCACGAGCCAAGGTGCCCGTAATGTTGTACTCGTAATGAACCCTTGTCTCAAATTTCGCATCGCAGGGCACAGGCGACAACAAATGGAGCTCCAATCGGCCGGAAGCAAGGTCGAATGAAAATTCAGAAACGCTCTTGGGGAACAGGCCCATTGGGAGACCGTAAGACTTCAAAATGTCATAAATTGATGAAGATGAATATGACGAACCAGAGGAAATGGATTCTGTTGTTAGTAATAATAGAAATAAAATTGTGGAGATTCTTATGGGAAGGATCGGGTGAATCAAATCCATTTTTGGGAGATCTTGATTGAATTGGAGAATCGGGTTTTTGGGGGAGGAGAGATTGATATATTGTTTGTGGGGGTTTTGGGGGGGGGGGGGAGGGGGTGTTGACAAGAGGAGGGAGACCGGAGGGAGAATGGGGGCGTGAAAGTGAATGGAAATTTGAAAATAAATAGAAAATTGTAGGGGAAAAAGTTTCAAATTATGATTTGGGAGAAAAAAGAGACAAAATCAGACATTTAACTTCATACATGTGTAACATGTCTGTGTAGTGTATATTTAAACACGCCATGTCAATTTCATAATTAACGTGAATCACTATCAATTGATGTGACATGTTCAAAGACTCTTATGTGCTTTTTGTGTTTTGATGACCCAACAAATTCGCTTTTCGTCTTTCGTTTTTTGTTTTTATGTTTAGAGAAGAGAGTCCAATATTGCTCATCATAATTACAAATCACTCGTTAATTTACAAAAAAAATAAAAAAATAAAAAAATAAAAGAGGGGGGGGGGGTCAAGCCAAACCGGCTAGCTTGGGTTATCTGCCGCGTTTAGGCTGCAAAAGGAAAAAAAAAAAAGGGCATTCTTGGACGCAATATCAAGAAATGCATGCAACTTACAAAACAAGGCACCGGTTCAAATTCTCTGTGCCATTTTCAACATAAAAATCACACAGCACTCAGCACAGAAACCAAGCCAAAGAGATATTGCGAGCAATGCAATATATATTAACAATGATTATAATATCAAATCAAACAATTTTAATTTAAATCAAGAGAAAGACAGATGAATGAATCAAGTAGTTGGTAGCTGTCAATAGCAGAGCCAGGAGTTATTAGAGGACTGAGCCGAAAGGGTGAACCGTATATTACGTACGGCTAAATTACCTTTATATATAATTTTTTTTTTTTTTAAAACAAACTAAATAGGAAAAATTTTCAATTTAGGGGGGGGCCGGGGCCGGCAAGGCCCCCCCTTAGCTCCGCCACTGGTAGCTGTGTGATTTGTGGACAGGAGAATGAGAACTCTCTTCCCTCAAGTGTCCTTATTCTCAGCAATGTTGGAGGTTTTTTTATTTCAGTCCGGATGTCGCTGGGTACGAAGACTTTAAATCTTGGTTTTTCCACATGCTTCATTCGAGTGGGTGAATCTCAGGTTGTGCAGAAGATTAGCATGGTCCTTCGGAATATTTGAAGATTAGCGGTATGAATCTTCTGTCAGATTGGCGTGAAGCTCGAGTGCATTTGTTTCTGGGCTTGCTCAAGTGCTTGCTCACATAAAGGGGAAAAGCCATCTGCTGGGAGGATCAAATGCAACGTGGATGTAGCAACGTTCAAAGTGCAAGGAGCCATTGGAGTGGGGATGATTTTGAGGGACGATGACGTACGGTCGTTTATGCACTGTGCAGGTAGTTTCACCCGGGGTAGTTTTCCTGCCAGAGAGGCTGAACCACACGGATGGAGAGAAGCGATTCGATTAGTTCTGAATTTACAGCTGTTTGATACAAAGAATGTTGTAGACGCCATTAGTTTCAATCTGGTTGATCACTTGGAATTCAGTATGTGAATTCAAGATTGCTGACGATTTTTACAACAAGACAGCAATTACTCCGTCTCATTTGTTAGATGGCAAGGAAATCAAGTTGCACAGTCTAGCCAAATATTTTGGTGCATATCTTTGTGATTTGGAAGAGCCTCCTCCACACATTGGAGCACTCTTATGCTTTGAATGTGAATTAATGACATGTTTCCTTTGGTTTCCAAAAAAAGAAGGGGGATGAAACACAGAAAGCGAGAGATAGGTCCGTTTGGATAGATTTATAACTAGTTTATTTGCAAAATAAGGTAATGATTGTCCTTTTAAAGTACACGTAAAAATAACTATATTTGATACATTATATTGATGTGATTGATATTTCAAATCATTGTAAGGTATCAATTATAGTAATTAACGTGTGTCTAATCAAATACAGTGATTAACTTTTATTTATAAGTGGGATGAATTATAAATTATTTCAATTATTTTGTCTACACACGCAAAAGCGGGTTCACAAAATAACATTATTACTCGAGGCAGAATTAGCGAAGCTGTAATTGCAAAAGAGAGATTTGATCCAACACTATATGTTATGACATCATATAGTGCTATATGACTATATAGAGTATATCGAGAGACAACACGTTTGTATAGTATCATATGATACTATACATATGGTCTTATACTATTTTTACTACATAAGATCCCTGGGTCCTTTTATGAAGAAGGGTATTCTCCCTCCACATTGTAGCCTATTATTATGGAATATAAGGAATGAAGCCCTCTGACTTTCCAATAACAACAGCTCTTGTGGAGTATTATTAGAGCATCTTCGATGGGGAAGGTTATCTCCAAGGGTCATACACACACAAAAAGAACAGTGAACCCCATATGTTTTTTATTTTCTTTTTATTATTTTTCTCTCATTTGCACTGCTTTATTCTCACTTTTCTTTTTCAAGGTCAACCTCAAGGTCTAAAACTATACTTTCATCTTCACTTTCTCTACTACTATTTATCATTATTTTTAAATTTTTATCTATCTCTATCATCTTTTTTATTTTTTCCTCTTTTTTTACACCCTTTTCCACTCATTTAATTTAAATAATTATCCCTTTACAATTTCTTTTCTCTATTATCTCCACCTCCACCCTTGTCATTGGAGATGCTGTTTAGGAGAGAGTAACTAATACTCTCCTTGGAAATTTTGTCCCCGCACCCTTAAAAAAAAACAAAGAGCGGGACCCACCCCAAATTCTTCAACCCCTTCTTCCCCTACTCCAACTCCCGCCACCCCTCATCTCACCGGACGGCAGATTCGCCGGAGAACTGCCCCCGCCGGGCACTCCCAACCCCCTCCCCCATGTCGTAAAGCCGCTGCTCGAAACCCCACACCCCCTCTCTTGTCGATCACAGACGGTGTGTTGTTTAACCTTGGGTTTCCCTTTTCACCCTTCCTTTTCAATTGTCACTACTTCTCGATTTTCATTCTTTCTTTCTTTCTCCCCCCCCTTTTTTCCCCGGGGTTACTTCTTGATTTTTCGCATTCTACCTCTTCAAAATTTATGTCTTTCTTTTACTTATCGCTAAAGCAGAATACTCGTGCTAGTAGTCCGGTATCATTTCTTTCAAATTTTTATTTTGGGATGGAAACAAAAATGGGGAGAGTTGTTTCTAACAGGAGAAATGAATGAAGGCCTTTTGGATAAACAATCGCCAACTAGAAACAGTGACAAGGCCGTCGGATTCACCGATGTAGGAGGGTGCGATACAATGGGACATAAAGGGTTCTTCGTTCTTCCTCAGATTGCCCCTCCAAACTAGTAAAGATCTTTGGACGATAAAAGGTTTCTAGTTGGAATTCAAAGGTAAACTCTCTGTTCCGGTTCCTAACTTGTTTGGATTGAACGCATTGATGATTCCAAAGCTGAAGTCCATCAATAATTTACCACCGGTTCCAACACTTACTGAAGGAATTTTGCTGTCTAGCTCCAAAAATTACTCTTCCTCGTCTCTCCAAACAATTACAGAGTCTGATCCAGCCAACAAACCTGTATTAAACCCACTGTACAATTTTCTTCCTGATACTCGAAATCCTAATAGCCTGGTCAATCTTATCAGCTCGTCTCTCAAGCAAAAGAACAATGCCCATCTGGCCCTTCTGCAAGAACAAGGATTGTTTTCTCATTTCTCGAATCACGAAATGTCAAGAGTCTTGCTGAGATGCCAAGCTGACTCATCCACTGCTCTTGCTTTCTTCAATTGGGTAAAAAATGACCTTGGTTACAAACCAAGCACGGAAAACTGTTGTATCTTGATTCATATTTTAGCGTGGTCTAAGGATTTTAAGCAAGCAATGAAAATGTTGCTGGAATTGGTGGAGTCGAACAGAAATGTGGATTCTCATGGAAGTTTGACTGTGTTTAAGTACTTGCTTAGCTCTACTGTTGAGTGCAATTGGGACAGTGTTGTATTTGACATGCTGCTGAAGGCCTATCTCAAGAAGGGTATGGTTCATGAAAGTTTTCAAGCTTTTAGAAAAATTGTGAAACTTGGATTTGTTCCAAGCACTATTACGATTAATCTTTTGTTGAATGGGATTTCAAAGATGAATGGTGGCAATCAATGTTGGGAAATTTACAAGGAAATGCTGAGAATCGGGGCTCATCCCAACTCCTGTACTTTTAACATATTGACTCATGTTTTGTGCAAGGAGGGCGATGTTAACAAAGTGAATGAGTTTTTGGAGAGAATGGAGGAAGAAGGATTTGATCCCGATATTGTGACCTATAATATGCTTATTGATAGCTACTGCAAGAAAGGAAGATTGAAGGATGCAGTATACATGTTTAAAATTATGTGCGTAAGAGGTGTTGTGCCAGATTTGATCACGTACACAACTTTGATGAATGTCTTTTGCAAGGGAAGTAATGTCAGAGAGGCTCATCTATTGTTCCATCAAATGATTCATAAAGGATTGAAGCCAGACGTTTTCTCATACAATACTCTTATATATGGATACTGCAAGGATGGAATGATGCTAGAGGCTAAATCTTTGTTGCTCAACATGATAGGCAGTGGGATTAGCCCTGACAGTTTCACCTGTTGGATACTGTGGATATTTGCAGTCGGAACAGGTTGATTTCTGCAGTGAATTTGGTTGTAGAGATATTGCGGTTTGGAGCTCCTATTTCTCGAGGTGTACATGATTACTTGATCTTAGCTTTGTGTAAGGAACATGGACCATTTGCAGCGAAGTCTCTTTTGGAAAGAGCATCTCAAGGTGGTTATGAGCCAAATGAAGATATCTACAATGAGTTGATTGGTTCTCTTTGCAAAGGTGGTAGTTCCGTGGAAGAGGCATTAGAATTAAAAGCAGAGATGGTAGCTAAAAATACGAAGCCTAATGTGGGTTCATATCGAGCTATTATTAGAGGTCTATGTGGATTAAATAGAAGCGAGGAAGCTGAATCCTTGATGCGAGAAATGGTAGAACCTGACTATGCACCTGATATTGAAATTTGTAGAACTCTGATGAGAGGACAGTGCAAGGAGAGAAATTTTCATGAAGCGGAGTTATTGTTAGGCTTCCTTGCTAAGGAATTTAAAATCTTTGATGCAGAATGTTATAATACACTTGTTAGATTACTTTCTGAAGATGCTGGCATTACCAAGTTGATGGAATTCCGGGAGAGGATGACGAAAGTGGGTTTTGCACCGAATAGTCTGACATGCAAGTATGTAATTGATGGATTGTGGAAAGCTACAAAAATGCAAAAACGTGATCTCCTAGTGGCTTGATAAGCTGTGTATGCTCTTTAACTTCCATTTCCCTCGTCATTTCAACTTCCTAAAAGTTTGACTTAGAATTTCAGTTAGTGGACAGTTCAGTAGTTACTCATAATTTTTACAGAGACACTGGAATGAGAACTTGTGTTACAAATTTGAACCACTAAACTGGAGATGCTAATTTCATATCTCAAAACATCAAAATTTTTACTTTTTAGTCACCTGATTATCTTTTTAGTCATTTAATCATCTTCTATGGTCACTTGGAACTTTTGCATTCTTCCTTTTACCTTGTTACATGACAATTTTCAAAACTCAATGAATCATAATTTTGTTTCTTCGCCCTATTGCATGATGCCTTGTCTATCTCTCTTTTCATAGAAGGTAACAGAATTCAGTTGCTTCACATCTGAGTGCTAGTCAATAAATGAAGAGGAAGATATGAAGTGCCTTTCAGATTTATAAACCATACCCACTTCAGTCTGGGTATTCCTGCCAGAATTTGCTGGGAAAAGCTGAACTAGGCATTGATTTTTGGTTGTGGGGGATTGGTCAAGTGATGTTCGCTGTGGCTTCAAGGGCATGCTCTCATTTGTTTTCTCCATTTTTTCCATCAAACCTTTCAGCTTGGACTGAGAAACAAGACACTACTTTTGAATTCCCATTCTTAGTTTGTCCAATCCATGTAGCAAAAGGAAATAACTGGTTATGTTACTATAAAGCAATAGTATTTAATTTTATGCTTAATCATATGAACTTAAACCTGTTTTTGCCATTTTCTGCAGATATCATACCACGATACCGCATTTAGCGAACTTGTGAAGCATATTATTAGAGTTTGAAAATCTTTGATGCCCTACTCTGGTCAACAAATAGGGTCAGAGTTGAACAATCCTTCTTATTGCATTTACTCTTTATTTGCTTCAAATTTGGTCATTACATTTACTCTTTCTTTGCTACTTTCTCCTTTGATTCTATCAATTTTTTTCCCACACACATTAGTTATCACTACTGATGGTCCATTGATGTTAATGTTCTCTTCAATATTTACTTGTCCATTTGATATATGTCAAACACCACTAGTCCACTACTTGCTTAGATTCTTCACTCTTAAGTAGGAAAAATGATCAATGTGCTTGATTTATTTGTTATTTTTTCCCCGTTTTTCTTTGTCATCGTTATTGACCGTATTTCTAGTTAATGAAAAGTTTTTCTGATTCCTTGAATGCCTATCAATTCATCAACAGACAGAACGTAGATCCTTGGAACGTATGACATCAAATAACCAAAAGTAATGACCATTAGTTTTGCGTTGAGAAATTTTTTGTATGTGGTTGAAAGATAAGGTGTATATGTTTCCCTCTCATTTTATATAGGTTTTTTTTTCCTGAAAAAAATATATATCTGTGCTTAGATTTTCGAGCTAAAATAGTTCTTAAAAAAACCATGGTTTTTTTTATTATTATGCATGCACGTCACTTTTCTATAATCGTACGAGAGAAAATTTTAAATTTAATTTCAATTATAATAATATTTCATTTAAGTGATTGCTAAACAGACCCATTATATTTTTCCTTGTTAAGAAAACTCCCAACATTTTAAATATTTAATACTCCATCGGTCTCAAATACGTAGCTCATTTTACATTTTTTTTAATAAAGATAATAAAATATATTGGAAAGACAATTTTGTTATCCATGTTCCTAATTTGTCATAATTTAATGAACATAATTCAAAATTGATAGTTATAATAATGTATTTATTAAATATGAGGATATCAGTAAAGCAACGTGAATTAGAGAATATTATATATTTGGGATAAATTGAAAAAGAAAAAGTGGATAATATAGTGTGACTGTAGAGGAGGGAAATCGAACTTCTGATTAAAGATTTGTGATTTAATTAAGATGCCATTAGACCATAGCTCATGGGTCTTGCTTGGTAAATGAACGCACATGTTGGAGAGTTGCTTGTCTACGAAGCGATCCCGGTTTTATAAACATCAAGGTGCAACCAAAGTCATTAACATATTTATAGTGTGCGGATCCGTGTTGCAGTTGCGTTATTTTAAGAAGTTTTGTCATCGGAATTTACTAGATCATGGAATTAATTGCTCATTAAACCCAATACTCGGGAGGGCGGAACAACAATAAAGGAATCATTTTAGTTTTATCCGAAGATGTTTTGATAGATATCCTGTCTGGGTTGCCGGATAAACCCCTCGTTAGACTCAAGTGTCTGCCCAAAGCTTTGGTGCAATTTGATCTCTCAATTTTGTATTTCTGCACGTAAAGAAGTTTCTACTCACTAACAGAACTCAACATCGCCCATTTTTGTATTATTTTGCGACCACTGTGGATCAACAGCGATTTCTTAATGATGCCCTTGTGTTTCATCCTTCGAAATCCACTTTTTACAGTGTTGTTCGATATGATAAGGCCCTTTTTTCTGGATAGATATATGTATTCTTCGTACAATAGTGATTGGTATAGACACTCGGTGGAACCAGATCCTTGTCTATGCAAAAGTTTATGGCGTCGGCCGACCATCAACAAATTTCACTGGCGCATTATATTGGTTATCTTTCTTTTGCCAACTTGTAGAGATTGATCTTGAAAAGATTACTGTTCATGTTACGTGGCTCCCTTTGACGTACAGCCAGTCCAAAAGGTACGTCAGGAGGATGCCTTGGCGTACTACTAGCGGGGCAACTCTCAGTTATGCCAAATTGCCAACCATTTGAGAAACAAGGTTTTTCATGATATTGGTGGATGGATTTTGAGGCATAGAATAGAATTAATAACATTTATGATTTGACTCATGGTCTTGTGCTATTTAGGGGGAATATGGGAAACCTGATACTAACAATGATTTGACTCATGGTCTTGTGCTATTTAGGGAATATGGGAAACCTGATACTAACGTATTTCTTCGATCCAAGTTCTAACACTGTTGAGTTAGAAGAGCTTATCAGAATAGAGAGAGACGTCATTCTTCCTGGATGTTATTGCCTTGCCTTTACTTACGTCCGGATCACATTTATTTGGAAATGTGATGACACCAAACATAGCCCCATCTTACAGGACACCAACTCATGTCAATTTTGAACAGATTTATTGTGTTATACTATAGCCACGATAACACGTAACAACCTTTTATCTTCTTTTGAGCCATCCGATATTGCCTCATTGTTAATGGTCCATCGTTCTTCTTGGTGTTCACTTTTAATTTAGTAGCCTTACTTGTTAACAAGTACTAAATAGCATAACACTGATATTTATAGTTTCTTTCATAGTCTGGTGCCCTCAAGAGAATGTGGCCTGTCCTATTTCCAGACACACTGGGTGTGCATGAGTACATAAATTAACTGAAAATCTTAATGACGAAGGGGAAAAAAATTGAGATATATTAACTGGAACCAGATATCACATTCAATGGACACTGGGATACAAAGAGGGATGGGCTTCGATTATCATTCTGGGTGGAGCTGAAAATGTTAGTAACATAAAAAGATATCAAAGAAGATAACGCTTGATTCAAGCTTCAGCCAAAATCCAATTAAACTACGCCTAAGATTTATGCATACCTAAGGAGGGATAAGCAGAGTCTTCTCAGAAGTCCTCTCGCATATCAGCCACCTTCCTCTTAGCTTGTGAAGCAAGTCGAGCATCTCTCTCTCGCTCAAACTCTCGGTAGTCAGAACGCTGCAAGAACGACATCTTTTCTAGATACTGATTTGAACTCTTCTTGTAAGCATCCAATTCTTCTTCCAGGCCTTTGTTTTCATCCTTGAACTCACCCCAATCCTTCTTTGTCTTATCAAGAACACTGAGTTTTTGTTTCTTTTTTATTTGTTCGAGAACGGCATCGACAGCAGAAACCGGCCCCGCTGTGCTCTTACCTTTATCGGCAGCCTCTATAGAGGCAGCATCAACAAACTTTCTCACTTCGATTTCCTCACCAGCAAAGTCCCGAACTTCAGTAACCTGCCAAAGTACCAAGATTAAAATATACTCATAAACTACAGTCTGGCATAATCAAGGGTGCGTTTAAACTTAACAGCAGAGAAATATCAGAGAATGACACATGATATTAACCTCAGAATTTCGAAACCTGGACATATAGCAGGATGCTGGAAAGACATTAGAAAATTAGCAGAGATTTCATATTAGTCTGTTGACTAGAATAACGCTATTTGTCTAGAATGAAGACCGGTCTCCAGTCTAGTTGTCACTTTCTTATTGGCTGTCAAATAAAATTAATGCTCCCATGTATCTATACATCTCCACTCATCCCCCAATATAGTGATGTCAACTAGACAGGAGATCGGCCTCCAGTCTAGATAAATCGGTGACTAATGCTTCATCTAATTAGGTTCAGAAACCAACCCGTATATGGACAATAAACCGATACAAGACTGAAACGAAAGTAGCAAACCAGTACCAAAAAATATTCATATTGATGCAAACCGGGTGCGTATCGTGGTAGAACTTCCCATAGACCATATTTCCATAGACAACCACAGTACACACTAGATTAGTACTTGGATGGAAAGAAAGAGAGAAAAATTACTATTAAGTATGAACTATAATCAATGAACCCAAAGTGGTGGAAAATTGAATCTGACACGCATTAGCTGAATAACACTGAAGTTCACCTCAACTTTACCCCTGCCTGCAGCAGATATAGCAGCAGCATCCTTAACTGCTGCAAGGGCAGCTGCAGCAAGTTTCTTTGCATCATCATTGGAACCATTCTGGGTGATGCTAGAACTCTTCTCCAAGACATCTTGGCCAGAAGATGATATCTTTTTTGGTGCTAGGCCCAATGTTGCCATCCAGCTCTAAATCAAAAGCGGGTCAAAGTTCAGTATAAGCTCAACATCAAACATATTTCAGATGATACATTGAAATGAAATGGCAACTCACAGAAGATGACATCTGCTGGGAAGTCTTATGAGGAGTTCTATTTGTTGTTGTACAGCGTGTTTCTAAGATGGACCTAAGAGTTTTTGTAGAAACTCCTTTGTTCATTTGTTGCCATACAGCATCAACCCGAGCTTTCCTTTCTGACACCAAAAAGAATGTGCACATAATCCAGTCATATTCACCATTTGGAGACTAAAATGAATAGTAAGTACTAAAGAGAAGCATACTGAATAAAAACACGAATCAGCAATTCAGGAACTTTGAAGCTACATACCTATTTCTTCACGATCTGCCTGCGAGGTGGTGGGTTGCAGAGCTTCTTGGGATTCAGCACTCAAACCATCCATCTTGTTTGAACCACCTGGAATACAACTAGAGCAATCAATAGAGGAAGAAAATGAACTACTGACCATACAGTATACAAACCCTCAGGTTATAGTCAGTTAACTGTAATAAAGACTTCAAATATACGATGATAAAAACACCGCTACAATGTTTTGTGCTAAATTCAAAAAGTTATCAACTAGTAGACAATATTATTATATCACTTAAACAGATGTAAACTTCCATCAGTTTTTTATTCCAAAAATCTATCAAATTAATGATGATATCATATCCTTCCTGCCTACCAGTCTACACAGACTTAAAGCATTTTTTTGGAAAACCTTATACCAACACCCTAGTCTATGCCTAACCTATGAACCATTAAACCTTCAACTGGCACTTTCGCCCACGCCACCAGTCATGCAAGCAACGCATACATGCATTTGGTACCCCATTAATATATATACTTATATACGTCATTTGACATATAAACTTTTCCCATCAAAATTCTTATTTATTGTCTGAATCTAATTTTTTTTTTTAATTACAGTTATGTCCTTAAATTTTAGGTTAAATATTGATTGTCTAGACGCAAGGGTTCAGCATAATGGTAAATTTTACCTGGGAAGGAAGACAAAGATGATATAAAAAACAGTGCTGGCTGAATAAAAACGCTTCTGTTAGTTCCTGATACAAATTGCAGGAGTCTGGAGGGACAGATGAATCAGGTCGGTAAAACATTTTGAACTGGAATCCCACCACATTATCATCATGTCCAGTGAGCTTGTAAACAACTAAAAAGTCCCTAAATTATTTTCAGAATATACGCAACAAAGCCCTAGCAAAAAGAATATCGTAAGAGCCAGCCAACTTTTTTTTTTTTTTTTTTTTTTTTAAATGGACCAAAAGCTATGATTCTTATTAACCCCATCCCCAGCCCCATTCTTCAACCACAGCAAAGTGAAAAGAAAAGCAATCCAACACAGAAATGTTGATGTATACTAGTATACCACAATGCTGTAGTTTCCAACAGTAAGGTTTAACTGTAAAATTAAATTGAGATAACTATACAAATAAAACAACAAAATTGAGATAACTATACAAATAAAACGACGGCACGCAATGAGCTTCATCAGAATAATTAGTGATTCAGAACAATCAGTGAATATTAATAAGACCATAAAGCAAGCCAAAACCTTGATGAGAATTCTTCAACATTCTCAGTAAATTAACTCAAATCAAAAGCAACGAATTAAACATGGAACTTAACATCCAAAGAGATGTGCCAGAGATCCCAAAATCCAGCAAAATCCGTTTACCCGATTGAAAAGGGACAAAGATACCAATAGTGCATAAATAAATTCGAGTCCTATCTTCTCTGGCCTATTTCCTTTCCCCCAAAATCTCAAACATTGATTTCAAATTGCCCCACTCCAAATTGTTACAGAACCTCCCAGCTTCCGTAAACTGATATAAATATCCCAAACAAGGTCGTTAAAATCGTATTTTTGAATCAGATCGGCCGAAGGTTTGAAAATCAGATCGGTGAATCGAACCGTAAATCATAAGATTTTATGAAAAATCAATTAAAAATTACCAAAAAAATGGGAAAAAATAAAAAAGCCACAAATTAACAATAATAAGTCAAACAATAATTTAAAACCATACATATTTTCACAATAAATTTATTAATCACCAATTTACCAGATGAAATGCATCAAAAATCATCAAGAAGACGTGACAATTAAAAAAAAAAAAAAAATCAACAAGAATACAATCCCAGGTAGCAATTAAAAGCTACGCTACGGTAAAAAAAAAAAATAGGCTTAAAATTAAATCATAGGCAACTTAAAAATCTGCAGGTACTAAGGAGAATCAAGAACCATGAACCTAAAATTAAAAACCACAATAATTCACATGGCTACTAAGTTACAACTTCCAACAAAATAAAAAGGCAGCAACTTAAACTTGCAATGTCCAAACACCGAACAAAGAAGAAAATCAGAATGACATAATCAACTAATCGTTTATTTCTTATGATATCAAAGGAGTGAATTCGAGAAATGAAGAAAAGTTGGTAGCTTCAGCCTTCAATATTGTATCAACAGTTCAGAAATTCGGAGAAGATGAAGCTAGGAAGATGTTAATGAGCCAAAAATGAAAAACCCGTGAGGAAAAGTCGGCAACAGTAAATCAGCCAAGGAGAAAAGAACACAAAATTCCATTCAAAGACCCGTTTCCTCTTCAATGCTTAGTCCTTCCTCTTTAGTTCTTCTTCATTGTCTGTAGTCTACACTATGGTCTCTATACGTAGTGGGTATATCTTCTTCGGAACGGCCAGGCGATTTTCATCGATCTCTAATTTGGGTGTTGGGTTTCCATGTTTGCTGTTTTTTCTTTTAATTTGGGCTTAAAAGATAACCAGACAAGCCTAATTGCCAAAATAGTCAAAAAAATTGGTCCAATTTCATTTTTTCACTAGAATTGGATAACTCGGCCCAAATCACGATTCCATGCAATTTTTTACGATTCTTTTACAATTCAAGTACTTTTCTACAAATAGATGACTTCGCATGCGATTTGAATGGATTTCTTGGCCTTGGATCGTAAAATCGTATGATTCTACAAGTTGGATCGCGATTTTAACAACCTTGATCCCAAACACCGTTACTTTAATCTTCATTTGTTTAGAGTGTCGCTATGGAACTCTAATTTCATCAAAGCATATCCATCCACCAAATTGGACATCTGGGCCATGAGATAACAATCCATGTGTTTTGAAGCAATAGACAGAACCAATTGAAAGAATTTGCAAAAGACGGAGATTGGGTCTGATAAGAGAGGTTTCTAGAAGCAGAGATGGCCAGATCAGGAGTTGCATAGACATTTGTGCCCGAGGAAGAAGAGATTTGAAGGATGGATTCTTCC
>CAVNYN010208205.1:0-11594 GCA_963692815.1 Nyctanthes arbor-tristis | reverse complement strand
ATTATCCCCTTCATACACACGTGGCGGGATATTATTGATACATTTATGTGGGCTCCATATATAGAGGATCCATAATTTGTGAGTTTCTCTAGTAATCTCCAACTACGTGTGTGTATAACTAGATAACCTCAATGCACATATGGCGGAAGATCACGGGGGAAAAACAACAGTGACACGATTACAAAGAGCAATTAGGAGCAATGCAGAGCATCCGGCTGACGCACCCGATATGTCGCATTGCGCTTTTGGTACTCCTTTAATTATTGTCAATTACGAGTGTTCGGAAATTGTACCTTGTACAAACCAAAGCGTGCTTTTCGGTTCTGACTACAAAAGAGAGGAGATGGGACATCATGTAGTTGAGGAGGTAATTAAAGCCAAGTTCGGGAGCAAAATACTTCAAAAAAAAAAAAAATTTGAGAAACTAACACTACTATATGACATCATATGACTACGTGCACACGACACATAATTGTAATTTCACATATAACATATTTCGATGCATGCCACATGACCACATAACACCATATTGTGTGACATACCATATAGTATCAGATCGAAACTACAAAATAAAACAATCTCCCTAGTAACGATAGGGTTTATGGAATAGGCCACAACATAATTCAAGCCTTGAAGACAAAAAAACATGTATACCAGTATGTGACTAGTACTGATCATATCGTGTAAACTACCTGACGAAGATAATTTTTAATATGGGATCGGGTAATGATCGTCGTGAGGATATTGACGATCATGACTTAGCAAACGTTTCAAAATCCGATGGCCGGCAGCAACATGATTTAAATTTTGCACTTAGTCATGGCAAAATCGTAGTTTTGAGAGGGTTGCTTGTGTATTTTACAGATGCTGAGACTGCTGCCCTTCTTGGGCATGAAGTACATATCCTTCATTTTATTTACTTTCCTGTCAATTTATTTTGTTCACTTTACTTTTAACATAATAATTAAGAATTGAGAAAGGAAATTTACAGTAAACTACGAACGCCCTGTAGAGTTTACCAAAGTAGAGACTTCTAAGACAATTAAAACATAGTTCTACTTCAACAAGGGGCCAAAAAATATGGCGCCAGGGAAAGTTCCAATGGATGAACAACACTACAATTCACAATATGAAGAAAATCTTCAAAGTGCTTCACTAAACTGCATTATATGCATACCTATTAATTAATATATAAAGACACTTAAATGCCATCATTTTTTCTTGCCTATTTGCTCTGCGCTCACTCTCACGGTGAGTCTTTTCTGTGGTAAAAGTTTGATTTATAGCAAATTTTTTTATTTAACTTTTTTTTATTCCATGTTCGTGTGCAACTTTCCCTTCTCAGTTTATTTTGTGCCTATGGTTTGTCTTTTACTATGGTTTGATTGTATCGTGTTTTGATTCAATTATATTGACTATAAAATTTTCTATGTGAGTTTTGATTATGAAGTTTGCCATAATTTAAATGGCATACTTATCTGATCTACATATTAATGGGTGCTCATAATTTTTTATACAGTTGATGAATTTTGATATAATCTTTTTTGTTTGTTAACTACAATATGTAGATATTTATATTTTTTATGGTTTGTAAACTACAATATATAGATATTTATTTTTTTATTGATAAAATTTAATTTAAGTAGAGAGAGTATTTAATTGGCTCTTAATGAATGATTATTGGCTGTTGATGGAAGATGACATGTCTATTTTTAAACCTTGCTAATAGTGATAGTAGAGTACTAGAAGAACTGTAAAGGTGTTGAGTGTTTCTGACCGTAGAAATAAATACACATATTTGATCATGAAAAACCATATGCATAACTTATATATTAAAACTAAGTATTGATTTGATTAAATTTTCTCCTTTAAATATTTGATCATTGGTTCCATCTATTCAGTCAATGTATACTCATTTTTTAAATTTTTTATTAAGATACAAATATTTATTTATTATGCAACTGTTAAATAGATATATTTTTACTATTTTTTCTACCCGTGCAACGCACGGGTGTTATACTAGTATAGAATAAAGAAAATTAAGGTTTACAAAAACGCAGCATTCCTCCTTTTAACAAACATATAAAACGTAACTGCACAAAACAGAAAGGCATGAATCATACATAAAAAGATGGAACATGAAAATCACAAAGCAAAGGTGTGTACAAGCAAAAATAATTACAGAAAGTCCACATAATTATTCAAAAATATATGTAAAAGAAACCAAAAGCAAACGAAATTAAACGTTTTGCCAGATGGTTCCTTCATGCTCAAAAACAAAAAATAATAATAATAAAATAAAAAAAAATAAGAATAAAAATGAAAAAAGGCCTGGGCAGCACCGATTAGCAGCAAAAAAAAGGGGCGTAGGCAGCACCGAGTAGCAGCTGCATAGCTTCAAGCAAGAAATGGCCAAAGAACTACCATTGTCTTCATGTAGTATTAAATTCAGAAGCAGAAATCTGATATATTCCAAGACACATTGTAAAACTGAGCAGAGAAGGAACTAAGAGACGCCTTGAAAGGACAATCGATCTCTTATTGTATCAAAAATTGAAGAAGCTGCTGCATTTTGAGCAAACGTTAACTTGAGTCGCGCAAGCAGTTCACCATCTTTGGCTTGGTCCGCGGCATCTGCAGCTTCCTTGGCCATTCCAATTCTAGCATATGCCTGTACGTGAATTGCAGTGCGACAATCAGAAATTTAAACAAGCAACGCGTATTTTACTTACCAAAAAAAGAATGTATAGTCATGTGGATGATAATCATCCTACCTCAGCTCGCTCTCTGGGATCAGCAAGTTTTGGTATATACTTAAGGGCTTCACCTTTCTCATCTGCATCAATACATGCCTCCACAAAAGGCCGGTAACCTACAGATAGGATGTTTAAGTGAAAACAAGATAGGGAAAATGGTTTAGCCTCAAAAGATGTTAATTCTGCATAGAACAGCCAGTATCAAGTTCTTGGGAATAATGACAAACGATGGCTCAGAAACTGCTCAAAATATGATATAACCACAAAGTCTAGTTTGGATTCATCTCTCTTTGTTTAGTTCCCTTTGATTAGAAAGCCAACTGATGAACATGATAACTTGAAGAAAAACATAGAAGGAAGATGAAACAGAAAAAATTCATTTTTTTCATTTTTTTTCTTTATTTTTTTTTTTCTTTTCTTACACTGATAAATCCTAACTCCTCCTATGAAAATCACCTACCTTCCCAGTCTTCAACTGTTGTGTGCTTTGTTCGTCAAGAGCTTTGAGCATACATATTTTGTACAGGAAGTTCATGGCACCTCCTCAAGTGTTAAAAAGAAATGGATATACACGCCACGACGGAAATAAAATACATATCCCAACACTTTCTCCGTTTTTAGATCCAATATTACTTGAGATAATTAAAAGAAAAGCCATTTCTAGCAAATAAATTCTGACACATAAACAACCATGTGCATGACAGAAATGCAAATATAGCAATACACTTCTTGAGTTTACTGGTCCTTATGTTTCCTATACTTAAAATCATATTACATTACCCAAGACCACAGTCATCACATAAGATTCAACGAAAGAACTGAAGTTTATATCAATCAGAAAACTAATAGACAATCCCTACCACACTTGTAAGAAAGCTTGGAAGGGATTCTTCATTGCCTTCCTACATACGATATTTATGAAAAGAGCATATAGAGAATAGAAATACAAATTTATTCAAGTACTATACGAGGACAAGTTGCATGATATAATTCTTTCTGTTGAACATGCTCAATTAGAAGAGCTTACCAATTGGTGGTTTTTTCTCCTTTGAAAATTTTTCCAGGGCATCCCAATCCCTGATTGTTGCCAAAGCAAAAGCTTTAAGCCAGTACCATCTCTTCTCAGAAACCTGAATCGTGAGAAAAAGTATTGACAGCATTATTGTGCTGATACTAAGTTGTACAGAAACCCCATAGCAGAAAGAAATTAGGGCCACTCCCTTTGTATAAAAAATTAAAAAGAAAAAGAATTTGAAAAAAAAGGGGAAGAAATTAGGAAATGCTAAATATGGTTTTCAAGGTACAACAGTTTAGCAACAGTATAAAATGTTTAAACCGACCTTAAATTCAGTTTTCACTTTCATTGCAGCCCGGTGATTTCCCAGTACAATGCATGTACGTATAGTGTCACTGATACTTGAGTCCACAAAAATGGCCTGCTTAGTACTCACCTCCAAGTCGTGCTGAATTCTGAAGTTCATTGCAAATTAGCATTTATGAGTTCAATCAGATGAAAACTAATGGGGACAGGAAGGGGACAGAGGAGAACAGAGTAAGAGATGAAGGAATACTCCATATATAAATATTTTCGTAGTCTTATTTGCCAACAAAAGCGAAAATGGAGTGATTATGAGATGCGTTCTAAAAAAATTTAGCGCACATTCACTCCAGCTTAAATTTTGTTAAAAAATTAGTCAACAAGTCAAATGTCGCCTTTTTTTAACCAGTTAAATGCCGTTTCTAACCACATATTCTATATAAAAAAAGAATCATTTTTCACATGTCCCCATATTCTTTCCACATTCACTCCAGCTTAAATTTTGTTACAAAGTTAGTCAACAAGTCAAATGTCACTTTTTTAACCGGTCAAATACCGTTTCTAACCACATATAATATATATATTAAAAAAATCATTTTTCACATGTCCCCATATTCTTTCCTACACTAGCACACATCTTGCCAAAAGATCACTTCTTAATAAAGCTATTGAAGTAGAGATGTCCGTATCGTGGTACAAATAACGTGATGCCGAAGATGTTCATCTATATCTTATTCAGAGTGAAAATGAACACTGAGAGCTTCAACAATTAAAATCACTAATGCAAGCATTCACTTATCACAGTATCATATAGAATGGTCACCTTAACAATTTTGCATGCTCCTCAGCTGCTTTTGACTCAAACATGTGTTCTTTTGTTTCTGAAAAGAGATGCTGTGCCTTTTCGATGAGTTTTACCCGAGGACCATGAAGTGGGGGCCCTTTGCTAGCCATTGGATTCTTTGCCAGTTCCCAGGACTCTTTCCACAGTAGATGAGCAACATCCTATGTAATAAAAGATACATTCAAATATAAACAATAGCAGACAAAATCAACAAGCAATACTGCTGAATATCAAGTTAATATAATTGAGAAACTAAATCAACAAGCAATACTGCTGAATATCAAGTTAATACAACTGAGTAACTCTATTAAAATTAAATCTAGAAAGTGATCTAATATCCATGAGCTTCATAGCCTAACATATTCATTCATTAATTCAAAAGAAACAGAAGACGCTTGACATCAACAAAACTATCTTGTTATTATCCTATAATAAGCTTATAGTGCTTTCATGGCCTTTGTTTAAATGTTCTTTTCTTTAAAGTAAGAAAGTAGATGGGCTATAGATTCTGCAGGACTAAAAGGAAATTTCACTTTGGTCATAAAAACCCGGGAGCGCCGATACTTAGAAGCGCCTTGCTTATTTTTAAATGCAGCAAAACATCCTACCAGTCCATCTAACAGTCCAGTGGATGTGTTACAAGTAACAATATTGGAAAGCATGTTAAGGATAGCAATATTGATTTGGGGAAGGAAAGACCCATGAAGCAAGTGAAAATTGAACCTACCTGAAGTTGACCGGTTGAAAGAAAAAAGTCCTTCAAGAATTCATGCTTATAGCATCTGGAAGAAGAGAGAAGAAAACACATTTAGAAGAAGGTTATTAGAAAAAAGCCTGTACTCTTAAAGATATTTGACAGGAAAACTTGTGCCTACTGCGCATAATTTATGAATAGATCGCGTGCCAGTGGTCTGGCTTGTATACTCCCGAAGAACTCCAATGATGGCCTCTGCAAATATAAATCTTGCTATTAAGGGAAAAAATAGAAGTAAAAGAAAACAGAAACAGGAAACAGAAAAGGAAAAAATGGCTTAGATCATAGGTGAAACGAGATATAAGCAAATTTCAGTTGAAGTCACGCAAACCTTCTGCCAGATATGAAACAGGACGAGATACACAAGATCGGTATCACCACTTTCTGTAGCTTTAACAAGTGCAGTATCTTCTTCTCCAATGCTTAACAATAGAGGGATCTGATACAACAAAAAACTTATTGATGCCATAACAACATTAAAGTCCAACATTTGCGCACTACACCAACGACACTAGTGAAGAACCACGAAGTTAATCAGGTCATCTAAAGTGTAGATGAGCATAACTCTCTTCAGATATAAATGACCACAACAAAGAGACTGGACAAGAGAAAACCCAAGAGAACCTGTTTCGAGGAGTGTGGCTCATGTCCAACTAGCATTGCAGCTAACTTCCTCCTGCCACTCTTATCTGCATGAGCAGCAACTGCAGCATAAGATATGCCCTTGCATATCTTTAGCTGCAAATCCAGAACCATTATTTCAGACACAGGGTCTCATTCAAAAACAAATTTAAATAGCAGAGTCGTCCGTGCTAGACTAAGGGATTTAACACAAACTTACCTTATCAAGTAAGATCTCTAGGAGACTGGCATCAGGAATCCCCAAAGATGCTGTTATCTTAGTACAAGCCCAGTGCATTATCACAACTTCCTACTCAACACGAAAAGAGAATGATATTGGTGCATGCTACTATTATACTTCATCCATTTTTTTCTATTTTTTAATTTATTACAATTTAGGAACAGTATCTAATATATTTGGCAAGGATTCTTTTCTAATATCATCGTGGTGGCAGTTGGCTTCACTCCACTGCTGAAGAAAGGAGTTCTAAGCATCTCCTCTGCATGGCCCTCTAGAATTTTATGCAGCTAACGGTTAAAAAAAGGTTTTTAGATGCCACCATCTTATGCTGAGCTTGATGTATGAAAAGTAAAATCGAAGAGAGAGCTAGATAAAAGCAATCAATTATTTTAGCCGTGTATAATCTTCTACATGGTAATTACTAATCTTTCTCTAGAATACGAGAGCACTCTAAATTAACACCTTCAAAAGATAAACACGAGAGATGAATAATTTTTTATTATTTGAACGTAAATCATTAAAATCATAGAGTCCTGACATGCTATTCTTTTACTTAGTTTCTCATCATTGTCCTTTGGTCTTTTTCAGGATAGATTAGAGATCTATCTATTCTCGTAATCCTGTATTTATCATATGTATGAAATAATCTGAAAACTTAAATTATCTTCAGAAATAAACACAAACCAAAATTTCCTCTTTACAATTAGAGAAGTATCATGTTTTTCTCTGTGAGATCTCTTATAATATTAGCTTTATTTCTTTAATAAAATTATTATCATACTATGTTAGCATCCTAAAAGAACTAAAGAGATTAAAGGACAATTTAGAGGTAAATACCATACTACGTCCTTTTATTGTGAATGTTTATCAATAGATTAATCTGTTCAAAGATAACACTTTACCAAAATAAGCATTGATGGTTCCAACAAAATCACTCATCCGCTTGTTCTTTCCAACTTCTTTGAAAGTTAGAAGCCAATCAACAACTCAAACTTCAATACCAAACACATTCTCCATAAAAAATTATTTTTCATATTTACCTATAATCTCACTAAATCACCGTCATACATTCTCCCATAAAGTCTTTTTTAAAAAAAAAAAAAATCACTTGTAAAAAAGCTCAAAAGATTAAGTACCATGTTTTCTATTACAAATAAAATGCTGCTAGCTAGAACAGTATAGTCCTAAACATCTAACCTTGACTCACTCAGGCAAATATGAGAATTCATCATCTTTTAACAGATATATTTATTAGGCGGTACGCAAAGCTAACATGGCAAAGTGAGTAATACAAGAAGAATGAGAAGTGCCCATGGAATGAATTGTTTGGCGACCAACAGCTCTAGCGAAAGAGGTGAAACTAACGGAACGGGATTAAAACGCATCATACAATTTGATTAAGAAATAAAGTTTTGAAAACTTACTTGATTCATACCAAGGTACTCTGATATCCGGAGAGCTAGTAGGTATTTATGAGCATTAATCAGACGATTAATAAGAACAGAGGGTGTAAGCAACTGCAAGGAGAAAATAAGAAAACTTACAAGTTGCATTCATAAAGAGGCACAACTTTGGAATTTTGTTTCAGACAAAACAATGAGCACTCAGACCTTGTACTGCTGGATGCTTAAAGGGATGCCAATTTCATGGTGGCGTACAGCATTTAGGACCCGTAATGTTTTACACATCTCTTGAATGCGGTCACGTTGAAATTGGCTGCCAAAGCCAACTGGATATCATTACCAAGACAAAAATCAGAAAACAATGTTCTTTCAGGAGCATGAACAAATGAAGCAGTCCCTTTATGCTTGAAGCAACAACCAAGCGAAGCTTCATGCAAGAACCAGAAAATTTCATGTAAGGAAGCAACTTTATACCAAACTAATGCTAAAGAGTCTTATTTATTCATAACACCCAGATTGTATTTATTTCAAAATCAAAATCGATTGATTATTTGTTGCATTATCCAACATCACATGCAACGGAAAGGTTTAAATCTTACAGCTTATGTTATAAGTCAGAGATGTATTGATTGATTGTTGCATTATCCAACATTGATCATTACCTTTTGAGGTTAGAATTTAGAACTATAAATAGTGTAAAAGAAACCACTTATACGGTACGTGAACAACCATCTAGCAATTTGTTGATCTGATTCCCGTTCAAAGAACAGAAGAATATCCATTGAACCTCAAAAGAAAGCCCAAAATTTCCCTGTTAGTTTTCTCAGATCATTATGGCTCTATGAGCAAACCTATTCTATTTTAAAGTGGAATTTAGTCAAACCAGTTACCATCTACACAGGTCATTGGGCCTACATATACTGCACAAAATCTCCACCTTTATAGAAATAGATTAGCTAAGAAGAGATAGTGCTTGTTTAATTCTCATTATGAGAATCAAATTATAATGTGAAATTGTAATGAGTTGAAAGGAGTGGTGGAGACTTAATTGAAATTTAAAATGTCTGATGGTAGTCGAATAGTAGACAAATCAGTGGTAAATTCAGTGGTAGGAGAAATTATAATGTGGAAGAATAATGACAATCAAACAAGCACCATATCTACAGGGAAGACCAGCTACGTTCTAGAAAATGCTGACCTTTAGAACCAATAAATATGAAAAATATAACTAGGTTTGTTCGGTAATCAATTAAATTTAGATGGGTTTTTAAATGGATTTAAAATTCAAATTTTGTATAGGTGTCGAGATGTAATTGTGCCATGTGGATGTAATGATTAGAATGATGTGAGAGTTCACATCACATCAAATATGTGGTTAAATGTGGTGTTACCATGTCTCTAAAAGTTGAAATTTAAATTGATTGACAAATCGAGGTAAATTTTAAATTGTTGCCAAACATTGTAATAATTAAAATAGAACGAGAACGTGAAAGACAAAAAGAAACTAAATAAACTTTACCAGAACTCAGAACATAGGAGTACAATTTATCTGAATGTGCCAAAATTCAAACACAAATTAAGACAATGCCAAAAAACCAACCCACAAAATGCTTGGCCATAGCTTGCAGCTCTCAGTAGTGTCCGCTGCTGTGAAATATCAAATTCATAACCAGCAGCATCAATACAAGCCTCAACAGCCTCCGCCAGTGAAGGGCGAATCAGTCTCAAATTTTCATCTGCCTGAAGGACAAGAATACTTGAATGATAATAATAGAAAGAAGTCATACCTCTTGTCACTATGAGAAGCTTTACCAAAGCTTTGCACTTTATTGTTTCTCAAGGTTAACTTTAGAATCTGGTTTTAACATCGTTACTCTAATTTCTTTCCCTACTCAGAACAGGCATCTGATAATTGAATGCAGTTTACCATTATGCCCATGTGAGGTGAGTACAAAGAGTTTTATCATTTCATGAGGCCACTCACATGTAGCTGCTGAAAAAATGGAGGCCAACTGCCAAATCTTTCAAAGGAAAATTATAAAGTGATAGCATGATATATAAGGTTGATGGCTCATATTAAATTGAAACGTTAAGTTGTCACAACATGATGGCAGGAAATACTACCATTAATGGCTGGAGGAAAAATAAATAACTTGTGCTCGTGACATGGAAGGGGGTGAAGCAGGTGCTCCTGCTGGAGAAGTAAACAGTACCAGAAGTCATTGCGACATTGCCAGACCTTTCTTGGTACAAAATATTGTGAATATAGGTAGATGAAAACTTTAGTGATACGTTTGCTGCCAAACAAAATGGGGAATAGTATATACTAAAAAAGTGCGTGCATGAAACAACACAATAAGGTGCCAGTAGAGAGCAGGGAATACTCTCAGAGTCTAATACCAAACAATGAAGAATTTACCAATGGTAAATACAAGATGCAGGATGAGATACACTTCACGACAGCATAATTCTGAAAGATGCATTAAGATAACAGAGCTGGACTACCTTGGCACTCCGCCGGTCAAAATGATCCAGGGCATCATATAATAAAGCAGCAGGAAGAGTACTTCCTATCTGAAATATAGATACTGTAGAGTCTGGGACTCGATGCAGAAACTCCATGCTTGTGTTAGAAAGTATCCTTACTCCATCACACTCAGGGACAAGAACAATTGGTTCATCATATATATAGCGCACAGGATCACCATAAGGACCCACCATCAATAGCATATCATCCCAGTAAAGTAAGACACTATCCATTCCACACCAAGCCAACTGGTCAGGAGGAAGAGCTGACTATACAAATAAAGATAATGGAGAATGTTAGAAAGGCGGCAAAGGTAACATCCCAGCTTCATGTTTGAAAATGACACTTTGGAAAGGAAATGATGCAATATAATTATAAGCTAGATGTAGTACATAGCTTTCTTGCTTATTTACTTTTTACTCAAATGTCACCCCTGAAATCAAGCAGATCCTGCTCATCAATTAAAGAAAAAAGCTTCAGTACTTCATTAACCCCAGAGGCTGTCAAGTCCTATTTTGGAATTGGAGTTTAAAGTCCTATTTTGGAATTGGAGTTTAACTTCAGTTGATAGGCTAATTCAGTAGAAAACCAAATAATATGATCTCAGTGATGTCATTACCAAGCATATCAAACATTCTAATCCAAATGAGCTACTGGTCCATCCATGTACTTCAAATTAGAAGGCTCATTTTTTTTCTGGTCAGCAGATACGATGTATACCATAAATTATGCACTTAGACAATGAAGACATGATTTTCGCCAAAAATCAACCACTTTATTGGACTAGAACCACTTGATTTGCCATTAACCAAAGCATTAACAGACAAACAAAATTCACAAATTGAAGGGAAAGTCACTAAGTATTGGTGAAGAAATTAACAATACCTCACAAGTATACTCAAAAATAGTATTCGAAAAATCCGTAGGCATGACCAGAAGCCTTCCATCGTGCGTAAAAGAGCCAGAAGCTTCCCATTCCTGGAGACCACCATTTTCTGCAAAGGCCCTATACCTACACCCAATGGCTGCACCCCATCCTCTTCCACCAACAAGACATGATCCCCAACACCCAATAAAACTTCAACATTCCCTGACATTGTGTACTGCGGCTCAATTACAGCCATACAATG
>CAVNYN010208191.1:0-14601 GCA_963692815.1 Nyctanthes arbor-tristis | reverse complement strand
CTGCCTGGTTTAATAATCAGTAACATCAAATTACTATACCTGCCAGTATCTCCGCATCCCAATGGCCGTATCGGTTTAAAGTGATTGAGTCCAATTTTTTCACCAGCTTCAGTAATCTATACATTGGGCAAAAAGAAAATTTTTATAAACAAATATAAGAGATGATAGGAGGTAAAAGACAGTATGATGAATGAAACTTCTGTATTAGAAATTATACCGGAAGTAGTCCTTGAAAGTACAATCTTCAAATGAATTAGTGGCTGTTGCATGCAATGGTATGAAATTGGAATATGACCTCTGTGTGTGTGTGTGTGTGTGTGTGTATATGGTTTTGAAGTACAGTATTTTACTATTTTAGTTCGATTACTGCATAGTAAATTGCATCTAATACATTGAATTGTGGGTTTGTAAAGCTGAGATTCTCCAGAGAGGCTTCTTGAGCCAAAGCTTGTGGATCCATTATAATTTTATTTGTAGTTAGCAGTCATTGATAAATGTGCTTTGCACATCGTTTATAAATTTTTATAAGTATCCATGGCATTGGGATTTTTCAAAGGTTGTTTGTTGGTCTAGATTCAAAATTTGGGATGAAAGTACAAATAGATGCAAAAGTTGAGGATGCTTGTTCTAATTTCTCTTGTTTACCTTTGTTCTTTCAAATCCCACATAGAGTATTTCGAAACAAGTAGGTGAGGAAGTGGAATATAAAAGAAGCAACTAGAAAAGGTAAACTAATACTTTTCTTGGCCTTTTGACTAAGATCAAGTAAAATATCTCGTTTTATTAGTTTAATATTAGATATGTCAGTCTGACTCACATAATATTCCGATCTTTAAATTTTGTAAGGGAAAGCTTAATGGGTAGTTTGTTACTTAGGCCTTCAAGCGTGAACTGTGGGTGGCACTTTTGCATTGGCTAGACGCACCCCGAGTAAGTTAAAACTTTATTTGCTCTTGTTATCTTCCTTTGAATTTTGATATCTGTTGCACAAAATCAACTCGAAATTTTGATTATTCTGAGTTCAGCTTAAAACAAATTCATGACAAAGCCATTCAACCAACTATTATGTATTCAATAAACAGGCCAAGGCACTATGAATCAACTAAAGGTAATTATTTCATATACATTCCCAATTTTTCATGACCCTTTTTGTCGTTAGTGTGCTTAGGTAGAATTGAATTATGGATAGATCGTATATTCCTACAGAGGGAAGAAAAAAAAATTGATTGTATATTGATGCATAAGTTAATTCTACATGATGATTGAACCAAAAAAGGTATCCAGGTTCATATAAATTGACATATATGATAGGGCAAGCGTTTTAAGAGAGAAATTGAAGGCCTTACAACATTTGCAATGTAAAACATGAACATGTTATAGCGAGACCCCCCTCATTCCAAAAAAAAAAAAAAAAAAAAGTGTAGTTTTATTAATGCAAGAGAAAAAGGGCACACCCAAAAACTCTAACCCACGGACAGCAGACCAAGAAAGGCCAATAGGGCCATATGAGAAAAGGCCCAAATAGGCCTTCATGTTGATGAAAACCCCCAAAGTGAGTTTCAGGCACATGAAGTCCAACGGCAAGGACTAAACTAAAGCGAGAAAACACCAGACAAAGTCCAGCCCAAAAAGGCAAGAAGATACAGACGATGCATGGAAAGAAACAGAAATCTACATCTTCTTTGGGGATCTCTTAGCTAAATCTCTTCACTCACTCAATTGCTACAGCTCATCCTCTCATTCTCGATGCACTCACTATGGTTCAGAAGAGCAGAGTAAAAGCAAGAAGAAACAGAGGGATTTCAGGCAAAAGGAGTCCAACATTTCCTAATTCAAGGTGAGATACATTGTCTAATTGTCTCGTCTTTCAATTTCATCCTATAAGTCTCCTATATGTATGCCCCTTTCTCTTTCTCAGTAATCTCATCAAGATGCTGAAAGTGATTACCTGAGACTAGTTGGGCTTCAACAAGTCTCCGATAAGTCTCCTGTTATAGCTTTATAGATGGTACTCTGTCACGCAATCCGCTGACGTGTAAGGCTGCCTGCAACTGAAAATCAACAATAAGGGATTAATTACTTTTTTCATTAGTTTATTTAGAAAATGGGGCTAACTGATGACACTATAAGTTATCATATGATTGACGCTTGAAAATTTTCACGGTAAACAGTTAGTCTAACATGTCCTACATTATTACCTAGAAAAAAAAAAAACAATTTAGTGAACCTAAATAAACTAATAATATATTTGATTTATTTTCTCTCGGCTTATTCCATTAAAAAAATTTGATTGGGAAAAATTAACCAGAGTATCATACCAAACTCGACATTCTGGGCCAATCAAGTAATTTTCAATCAACTCTACCTTATCATTAAGTCATTTTACTTTTGGCTATTTTAGAAAATTAGTATGTGAAACGTGCATTGCACGTGATATTTGAATACATTTACTTAAAATCAAATTTTAACCATTACACTAAAAGGGTAAATTTATTAGATTCGTTTTTCCAAGTCCTAATAAATATTTTGAAGCAATCTTTTTGCAAGACAAATAATTTCATTTCTAGTCACATAATAATTTAAATTTTAATATATATCTTGCTTCAGTTCTTCTCCGACCAATTATTTTTAGCTTTTCTTCTAAATATCATACTATTTTAATCCATCACATAAGAATATATACCAATTAGGGCTGGGCATCCGATCCGGTAATCCGACGAACCAGACCCTACCAGCCCGAAACGGGTCAGATCAGGTCGGGTTATTGTAGCAATCGGGTCGGCCGCGGGTTGGGGGGTAAAGGGGACTCGACCGGATAGTGTCGGGTTTCGGGTTGACTCGGTCCAACCCGGGTCAACCCGCTTAACCGACTCGGTCAACCCGGTTATTTTTTTTTTTTTAAGGTCACAATGTTTTCACTCTTTATTATTAGTTTGTTTTTCTTTTTACAATTTCACTCAAAACACTCAAAAACTCTCTCTCAACTGAAGTTCTTTGTTTAGTTTTATTAAATTTGAATCACATTGAAACGTGCCCAAAAAAATAGCAAAATTCGATTTTTAATTTTTTTGGGCTTAAATCACATTGAAATATGCGAAAAAAATAAATTGGTGAAATTTTAGGCCGAAAATCAAGTTGGGCCGGCCCAACCCGAGACTCGATTCAACCCGAATTGACTCGGGTTGAGTCGGGTTATGGAACCGACTCGGCTCGGTTCCAAAATCGCCAACCCGACCCGACCCGTCCGATGCCCACCCCTAATACCAATTAAGCACTTTTTAAAATTTGTTATATATCCACTATTATAATTCTATCAACTCTAGTTGAATCTTTGGTCCTAAAATGTACGAAGTAGAGCATACCTCACTTATATTTCATTTAAAACTTATTAGTATTCTATTTCTAAATTGAAATAGATTAACAGTAGGTAGATATTATTATCATATAAGTGAAATGTAATTAATTAAGAAGAATGTTAGTATCTTTAAGCAATGCCATCAACGGTGCATATGATATTATCTAAAGCTCAAATTGCCAAGAGTTGTTATCTTCCATCTCGTCGTCCAATTCATCTTCAGTTATGTTTACACCGCCAATCATAACTCAGGTCCTAATCATTTTCTATAAAATGAAATTTCTGCAAGAAAAATGAAACGTACATATAAATATTACATTAATGATGGTAAAGAATGCGTTACTCAACTTACCTTGAGAGTGGGAAGGAACTGAAGGAGTTGAAGTAAAATTAAAGCACACAAGATACATATAAGGTGAGAAATATTAGATGTTACAAGTATGGAATGTATTAACTAAATAAGTTAATTATATTTATTAAGAGACGAATAAGGAATTATAAATATTGGCAAGGACAATATCCTCTAATGTTTCCCTCACATGTTTCTTTTGGAAATAGTATAGATAAGAAAAAAAAACTAAAATTGTGGTGTTATTAGTAAAAATTGTAGTGCATATATAACTCCCATATTATTATTATTATTATTATTATTAGTGAGTAGTAGTAGTAGTAGATTTTCACATGTGCATTGTACGGACAATATGAAAACAAATTATATGTAATGATTAATACATAAGATTGAATAAAGTATGATTATAGACACTTGTCAACTACAACATTTTGTTACCTTACCTTGAACTATATTTGTTATATTAAACTGAATATAAAATGTAGTTACGTGACCTCGGGAAATAAAGTATTTTATTTTACTTAATAATTATATTATAATAGACATTTTGTAAACTTTAAAATTTTAATTATGAAAAATTTATCGGTAACTATTTTATTTACTATTTAACTTAGTATTTTATAAAGCATTTATTATTTATCAGAAACTATATTATTAGAGGGAGAATTACGGTACAATTATACCACAATCTTTTATATATAATATAGATTAGGGTAATTTTCACTCTATGTCCTCAACCTTTCAACTTTATATCAATTTTGTCCTCATTTTTTTTGGCGTCTCCAATAAATTTAGAAGTTATGCTATTTGAACATAAACAAATACAAAAAAATTTAACAAAAATTGACACATGTCACAATCTTGTTTTTCAACACATCATCACTTTTACATCAACACTTATCATATGTGCCAAATATCAATTTTGTCACCTTTTTTATCTTTTTTTTGTCTAACTAGAATTTTTCATAAATTTATTATTTTGAAAATATATGGTTGGCTAAAGTAACACATTTTAGCAACCAAATGTTTTTGTGATTGTCGAATAAGCGGCCCACAACCCATCAAAGATATAGTTTTGGTTAATATTGATCCCACGATCACTTTTTAAGGTCATAGAAAGGGAAAAACGTTCCAATACACTGAAGTATATAAGATAAGGAATCAAGCCAATCAAAAACTCATACACACGTGTATATATATATATATATATTTTAAGGACGTATATATATATATATATCTTGAGGCGTCATTTTAATAATAAATTCGGACCCTTGTAATCTACATATCGGAACGATACTTTTAGTAAATTATGGGATCCAAAAATTATTAAATCCTAATCAACTAATTTGAGATGCCTATAATTATGAAAAAGTGAATTTTGTGTGACACTTAAAGTCTTTTAACATGCTCTTATACTTAATTAAAAGTGACGAGATGGATAAGAATAGTGAAGAAAAATGTATAAGACAAATGTAATTATACATTGTATGTAGATTTTTCAAAATACTTTATTATACTAACCAGATAATATACAATTTGTTTAGACAAGTATCAATATATTCTTTGTTCCTCGTATTACATAACAAACACATTAACCAATCAATTGTGAATTATCAAAGAAGATAGATTAAACAGCCTCCGATAAATCATTTCAAAGTACAGAACGAAGCTATGACACTCCTGATCAACACATATATTTAGTGGCAGGGCCGGACCTGTAATCCACGGGGCCCCAAGCGAAGTTCACAAAATGAGTCCCTATGATGAACTTTTTTTTTTTGGAAATAATAACAATGCACAAACATAGAGTCAAAAAATAAACTACTGTACTAGTTATTTACTAATAACCAAACAAAATAACAATTTAAGTTGTTTAACAAAAAGAAGCTAAAATAACAATTCACTAATTAAGAAATAATACTAAAACATACTAAAATTTGTTCTTAATTCGTGTTTTTTTCTTTTTCATTGAGTGTTTTGGTTGTCAAATTAAATATCTATCTATTGTATTAAAATTTACAGTACTCCTCAAATTCAAATTCAAAATGTAAGTGTCTTTTTGACTATTAGATAGATGATAAATACATAAGGAAGAAGATCATAACTCATAAGTATATAGCGCAAAAAAAAAAAAAGATGAAGAAATTGGGCCCCTACTTTATTGGGCCCTAAACACAAGCATCCGGCCTCGTTTAGAGGCTTCCGCTTGTTCTACGTCCACCACGGATCGGTTTAGCTGGCTCGTGTCCAAGGTTGGCCATCGCTGGACTATAATCGGTTAGGCTGACTCTTAGAGGCCAGCCCTCCATCGACTCAATCTCCTGAAGCTTCCTCCCTATACATTAATTCAATAATTTTCGAACATTAAGTGCACATATGTTATGGTATACCTTTCACAAGGGTGATCTCCTCCTCTTGAAGAGGGACTCATTCTTGAAGAACACAATTGCTATTGCAACACTGTCACGATAAAAATGGAGTGTTGATGTGACAATTTCGTGCTAGCATTCCGTGCTGACCTGTCATTGTTTCTAGTCATATATATTGTAATGTCTAGTTAGTGTTATTTATCACACGTCATATATTTATTAAGATTTCATGATAAAAATATGTAACATTATAGAAGACATACCTGAAAGTGAGAAGGCATGTGTGATGGGAGCTGAAGAAACAATGGTAAAAGCCAACAGGAAAAAACAGCAAATCCGAAGCAAGATCGCCATTAATGATGAATTGGAAAGCTCGAGTTATAAATATATATAATTATTTATATAAAATAAAAGTGGCATAACATGAAAGTGAATGGTGGGAGCCACGTTTGTGCATTATTTTTGGGTCAACGGCGCATTCTGATAAAAAAAAAAAAGACTTAGGTCCGTTTGTTTATATTTATAAATCTAATTTATAAAGAGAATTTATAAAAAGTGAAAATAAGTAGTGGAGATTTAATTAAAATTTAAAATGTATAGTGATTATTAAATAGTTATCAAATCAAAGATAGGTGAATTTATAAATAAAAAAAATAAATGATACCGAACAAGCCTCTTAAGGAGGAAACCCGGAATGGTTAGACCTAGCATGAGAGATCATCATCATCATTACTAATTTAATGTGTCATATGTCGAAGTCAACTCAATGATTAACCTGAAAACCATTTCAAATAGATCGAATGAAGGAGATCTATTCATCATTGTTCAAGTACGTCTGATATTGTTAAGATAAGAAATAGGTGATATATAATATAATATTAGTTACTGATATAATTTAAAGAGGTATAATGATGTGCGGATATTATGCTACATTATTATCTCAAGTTATTATAACACTAAACATCTCATGTTTAAATATTTAAATTAGTGTCAATAAACTATTGCTATTTTAAACATCTACTTATTGATCAATTAACACTTATATAAAAGGGAAAGATAACTTTAGAAGCATTTTTGGTACTCAAGAAGTACTCACACCTAGGAGTGGGCATCGGTCGGATCGGTTCGGATTTTCAGCCAAAACCGACGACAAATCGATATTGTCGGTTTCCATTTTCCGGCAACCGAAACTGACCGTACCGTAGTTGATTCGGTCGGGCCGGTTTCCAGATCGGTTTGACACCTTGTTTTCTCCCCGTCTCTTTTGGGCTTTTCTCCAGTGTAAATAATACCAGAGAGTAGAGACTTGTGCATAAAATGAAAAAGAAAAAAATCAACACCAAAAAGATAGAAGTTATAATCGAACACAGAGCCAAATTTTCCTTTGTACCCATACACACAAGGCTTTTAAGTGCATCGATGAAGATGAAGGCGCTGACTTTCCCTTTGTTGAGATGTAGTGTCCAGACGGCTTGAGGGGTTAGGGCTTTTTGTAGAAAAAAAATTGACGGTTATAAATAGTAAAGTGATAAGACTTCTTGAGGAAGGTTGAAAATGGCTTTGATTTGGCTTCCTAAGATATAAATGCCAGCTATTTCTTGAATCTTGAAAAGACAATTAATGCATTTAATGCATTCAAGAACTTTGTCCCATCAGGCTGTCACGTGAACGGTCACTTTCAAGACCGATGAATTATTTATGCCTAAAAAATAGATTTAAATAGCTGTCCAGTCAACAAAGTTAAATATCAGTTCGGCTCACAAAGTTAAATATCGGTTCGGTTCAGTTTGATTTTCGACGGTTACCGACCCCAACCCGTCAACAGAACTGAACCGTCCACCTAACACCTTCGACTGACCGGAACCGAACCGGTGCACTAAATACACATTTGCGTTTTATTATATAGGGATTTCTATACTTTAGAGCACTAGAAATTTTCCGATAACTTTGATTAGAAAGATTCTCGTATGTCAATGGAACAACTAAAATATTGGTTGAGTATTTAGGAGCTAAAACTATACCCATATTCATTTCGGATAAAAAAGAAAAAAATTTGGTAGTGAAATTAGTGCTTGTTTGATACTCATTATACTTTTATATTATAAATTTACTTATCACTAAATTAACCATTAATTTAACAACTAATCAATTGTCATTAAGCATTACGCATTGCAAACTTCCATTTAATATCCACAACTTATTTAACCTCATTATTATAATTTCTTATTATAATTAATTTTAAGTAATCTTAGCATGAAGTTTTTCTTATAGCTTCAATAAACCAAGTGAAATATGATATGTGGAATACTCATAATACATTGAGATGGACAATTCTCAATGGTTCCATGTCATACCAATAAGAAGGGAGGGATATAACTTACCACTAAGACATCTACTTAGCCACCATATCACACCATTATTTTTGAAATTTATAATGAGGAGAGAGTTAGAATGTGTATTGAAAATATAGAAATGTGTGAAATATGTGGTTGTAATTGAACATGTATCAAATCAAATATTTAATCAGTAGTATATAAATTTATAAATTAAGAGAATAGAGAGGATCAACAACCTCTTGTCGCTTAATGTATTTTAATTAGTGTCAATAAACTTGTAATCAAAATTAGCTAAATTAAAATGGAAAATTTCTTTTAATTATAATAAATTGTCGAATAAAAATTGGCGACAATTGTCGTATTGTAATACCATATTTCAAGATGGAGCTTGAGTGCAAAAATCATATTTATTTACAAAATCAAGTTATACGTCTCTTACTGCCTCTCCTAATCTTCTTTAACAATATGATGCTATACTATGATGTTAAGAAATAGACAGATATATAAAAAATAAATAAAATTAAGTAAGAACAATCCGAGCCATAAGTTAAATTGAAAAGGTATAATTAAGGATGTTGCGTACGTCGTGTGTATTTTGGCATGCTATATCAATCCCGTGGGCTAACATGAGCCTCGGCCAATTAATGTGGTGTTCGCAGACGTCTGATTTTATATCATTTCGCCTTATAAAAATTCAATGGATATTTGAATTACAATGTGGAAATTATGTGAATTCACGAGACAATGTAGAAATAATGTGAATTCACATTATAATGGGAATTATAATGTGGAAATTATGTGAATTCAAGAGAAATAATGCGAATTCACATTATAATGTGGAAATTATGTGAATTCACGAGAATTCACATAATTTTTATTTGTCAAATCTCAAACTAGAGAATTCACGAGACAAAATCTCAAATTTTTATTTGTTGGATCTTTTATCATCTACTTGATATTGATTGGATCATTCTTTTACTCTTTTAGTGCTTTTTGTATTAAAGAAATAAAAAAATTTAAAAATAAATCTCAATTTGTCAATTTAAAAACCTGAGCTATCTTTGACCCTTTCAAAAAATATTCAGGTCGGGTTGTCGATTTTTATAAGGCTTTCGGTTTGAATGCCCATATTCTCTAATTTTTGAAAAATGATATAATTCCAAATCAATGTGTGGCGCCAGATGCATGCTTGCCACATAAGTTGATATCACACTATTATGAAGAGCGGTACAGATAACATGTCCAAATGCATACTACATCTGTGATATCTGTAAATTGTAAATGGTCAAAAGAAAGTAACATATGTCAATTTATCCAACCGTTTAATAAAAGGTCAGAGAATTTGTTGTATATAAATAAATAGAATCGATCTAACACTATACATTTCGTACTTTACGACACTAAATAAATAATGTGGCATAATATCTCCTAGACTGCTAATGTGATTTGTATAGATAATGATATACTCACATGGGTTACTGATATTATGTAACACTACTGTTAGTACCATTACCACACCAACCGTATGATGTTAGATCATTTCTAACAAATAAAATGTTAGTGATTCGATTACATATTAGGTGGGAAAAAAACTCGTAAAAATTAAACGGGGAGATGAATGATTTTGTTCGCCCACCCACTATAGGTGGGGTTACATCACCTACTAATGTGGCGACACGTGACTAGACGTGACACACACATGGCCACCATGCAATGTCGACTATGTGTGTGTCACGTCTGAACTGAGTGGTGTAACTCCTCCCCACAGTGGGTGAGTGAACTAGACTCTAAAGATGAATGTCCAATCTACTAAATAGCTAAATTAGTTTGAAATTTTCTAAAAAGATTGAGAAAGCTTCTTATAAAGGAGTCTTATCTTAATGTGACACGAATCTTATAAAATGAGCCCTATTTATCTTTGTAGAAGGACTCAAATTAGTTTATTTATCAGTTATCTACTTCCCTCTCTCTCTCTCTCTCATATATCTATATATATCTATCTGTGGGGCATTTTGCTTTGCACATAACATGTCCTTATTTCCATACACACAGCATTATATCTACCGGCCGCTGAAGGATTTCATAAACTGAAATGGGTTGTGCAGATTTCCATAATTCGTTTTGGAAAAGTTATTTTTGCAGTGAAGGTGCCTGTAAGATGGACATGTTCGAATTGATTACAGCGTCCATCTGCGTCGCCTCTATGACGAAGCTGGACGAGTTTTTGTCGAAAAGGTCCCAGATTGTCCGGTCACTTGTCAGTTGTCACTGCTACCGAGTACCGATTATACATCTCAAGCACCGGAGGAGGGAAGAAGAAGAAGAAGCAACAAGAAAATTGCACTAGTCCCAACCAAGAAGAACACCATTGTTCTTGAATGTAAAAATATATTTCTTGTTTTTGTTTATTTTTCTCGAGGCAGATGAAGGAATTTTTCCGTTTGAAGATGCTAATTGTTAAGCCGCATCACCCCAATTATTCCTTGTTAAAGGATATTTTATTGCTGCAGTGGCTTCACTTAAAACTTATCATAATATATATATATACTGACAAGATATATCTAATTATAATCATATATATGTGTGTGTAAAACTTGTAAAAGTGCGTTTGATTTATTTATTTATTTATTTTTAAAAAAAAAAAGACCTTGTAAAAGCGCCTCAAACTTTAAAGATGAAAATTTCACGTTTACCGATTGACTTTTCACAATCGACTTTTATATATTAGATCAATTAAGTTCTTAATATAAAAACCCGTGGTTACTATTTTCGAATTTCGAGGATGAGTACAAAGGTCCATAATAGTTTCAGTACATAATTAGGAAGATATAATTTATTCATGAGTCTGGTGTTTCTTTATATATATATATATAAATAAAATGAGGTGTTGGTATAATGAGAATCACAGAGTCAAAGATCAGGATCAAATTCTCACCCTTCATTTTAAAATTAAAATCTTTTTTCTTTCCATTTATCTGTTCTTTATGTTATAACTTTAAATATTCATATACAATACAAGATATATGGATTAAAAACATATTATATAACATTTCCAAATACCTAGCTCATCTAATCTTGAAAAAATAAAATAATTATCACTCGCCAAGACTTTATTAGTTTGGGCAACACAGGGGCTAAAACTAGTCTATTAAGTTTGTCCTTTAAGAAAAAAGTACCCCTGACTTGAGGTGGGGGGCTTAAAATACCCCTACCTTCAATTAATAAGGAAAAACTCTTATATAAAGAGAGGGACTTAAGGCCTAACCTCTTTAACTCTTCATCGAAAAGAACCTTAATAGAAACTGAGCAAATAAAAGAAGCTATAAAATGAAACTTGAAACAAACATGTAAAAGGAGTGAAAATTTTAAGAAACCAGGTGCCTGGTTCATTATGGAGTTAGGCACCCAATGAGGTGTTTACACATCAGCTGGCCCAAGTGATGTGAAAATACCTCATTGGGTGTCTGGCTCCATAAGGAACCAGGCATCTGGTTCCATAGAAGAACTCGTAAAAAGAGTGCTACTTCAGTTTATTACAAGTAAATGCAAAATTCATCTATTATCAAATGAATCCTTGATCATTTTAATATAAGGCATTCCTTCTTGATCTAGCTTGCAAATTCCTTTGAGTTCTCTATCAAAATCTGAAACCCCATAAAGTTGATGTCCTCGGTGATTATGCCCCAAATTAGCCTAAGTAATAAGCCATTTCTTCTATTTTGGAAAAATTTACATGAAACGGAGTATAACAAAAACTTATACACACACACACACATATATACAGAATGAAAGAGTTTGCATGTGTTTGAATATTTTATTGAATCTATACTATACTAACTCGTCCAAAAATGGAGGAAAATAAAGTGGACCAATACGACCATATTTACTTAATTTCGGAGTGTGTGGTTAGCAGCATTGACTAAGTCTGACAAGGGAAGATTTAAAGAAATTTGTCCATTTTGATGAATTGCACCTATTTTTCAAAGGCTGGAGCTTATTAGTCCAGATTGAAAGATTGAGGACGAAAGTGCCATCATATGCAAAAATTGGGGAGGACTGCTATAATTTACCATGTCTACCTTCATTCTTTTAGATCTACGAGTAATTGGAATATAAAAAAGGCAGCCCATCATGTGACAAACTCACACCTTTCTCGGCCTTTTGGCTAAGATCAAGTGTAGTATCTGTTCTTATCAGTTTAATATCTGATATGTAGGTTATTGACCCACATGATATTAAATTAATTTTTTTAGAGGGAAGGCTCAATGGGTAGCTTGCTACTCGAGCCTTCAAGCGTCGCTCATGTGTTGCAATATTGTATGAGCCAGGCACACCCCACCAAATCAAGTTTTAGCTTTTTTTTTTTATATTTTTTCTTTCTTTTCTTCCTTTGAATTTGAATTAGGAATATCATTGTACAAAATCAACTTTATTTTTTTATTATTCTAAGCTAAACTTAAAATAAAGTGGAGTATAATAAAAACTACACACACAGATATATATATATATATATTATACTAACTTGTCCAAAAAGGGAAGAAAATAAAGTGGAGCGATATTCCCATATTTACTTAATTTCGGAGTGTGTGGTCAGATGCATTGACTAAGTCTGATAAGGGAAAAGCTAAAGAAATTTGTCTATTTTGATGAATTGCATCTATTTTTCAAAGATTGGAGTTTATTGGTTGAGATTGAAAATTTGAGAACAAAAGTGCAAACGTATACAAAAGTTGGGGAGGATTGCTGTAATTTACCATGTCTGCTTTGGTTCTTTTAGATCCCACATGGAGTTTTTTTAGAGAGAAGTAGAGGAGTAACTGGAATATAAAAAAGGCAGCCCATCATATGACAGACTCATACCTTTCTCGGCCTTTTGGCTAAGATCAAGTGTAGTATCTGTTCTTATCAGTTTAATATCTGATACGTGGGTCAGTGACTCACATGATATTAAATTAATTTTTTTAGGGGGAAGGCTCAATGGGTAGCTTGCTACTCGAGTCTTCAAGCGTCGCTCATGTGTTGCACTATTACGTGAGCTCGGCGCACCCCCACCAAAACAAGTATAAGCTCTTTATTTTTTTTGGTTAAATTTTTTTCCTTTCTTTTTTTTCTTTGAATGAACTAGGAATGTCATTGGACAAAATCAAGTTGATTTTTCTATTATTCTAAACTCAATTTAAAATAAAGTGGAGTATAACAAAAAACTACACACACATAATGAAAGAGTATGCATGTGTCTAAATGTTTTATTGAATCTATATTAAAATAACTCGTCCAAAAAGGGAAGAAAATAAAGTGGAGTGATATTGCCATATATACTTAATTTCGGTGCGTGTGGTCAGATGCATTGACTAAGTCTGATAAGGGAAGAGTTAAAGAAATTTGTCCATTTTGATGAATTGCACCTATATTTCAAAGGTTGGAGCTTATTGGTGGAGATTGAAAGATTGAGGATGAAAATGCAATCATATGCAAAAGTTGGGGAGGATTGCTGTAATTTACCATGTGTACCTTGGTTCTTTTATATCCCACATGGAGTGTTTAGAAAGAAGTAGAGGAGTAACTGGAATATAAAAAGGACAGCCCAACACGAGGAAAACTCATACCTTTCTCGGCCTTTTGGCTAAGATCAAGTGTAGTATCTGTTCTTATCAGCTTAATATCTGATACGTGGGTCATTGACTCACATGATATTAAATTAATTTTTTTAGGGGGAAGGCTCAATGGGTCGCTTGCTACTCGAGTCTTCAAGCGTCGCTCATGTGTTGCACTATTGCATGAGCCAGGCGCACCCCACCATATCAAGTTTAAGCTTTTTTTTTTTTAAATATTTTTCCTTTCTTTTCCTCATTTGAATTAGGAATATCATTTTGCAAAACAAATTGATTTTTTTATCATGCTAAGTTCAACTTTAAAAAAAAAAAATTGAGTATAACAAAAACTTATAGATCTTTCATATCTTTCGAGATCCACCCTACAATACGGGGTAAAAAAGCCAAAGTAAGTGATTTTAGCCCTTATAAAAAGAAAATTGATTCTTGAACCCCTTTCACGCTCATGTCACGTCGACCATTACTTTTCTATTAATTATTATTTTGATTACCAAATAAAATGACTGTACCAAATGTAGATAGCCAAAGGGATAAATATGCTCTTATACGCGTATACAGAATGAAAGAGCCGTGTTTGCAA